>OZ025257.1:21262599-21453151 GCA_964019135.1 Arenicola marina
TGAGCGGATTGATTCTGTACCAATCCATCACTTCTCAGCCGTGTCCAGCTCCCGAACATCCTGGCAGACCCCCTGCCCAGAATGACGTCCTGTTGCTGGGAGGTTGTTTCTGGCAAAGTCGGGGCCGCCCCGGTAGCTCAGTGGGTCAGAACGCTCGCCTTAAGTGCTCTGACCATCTGAGAGCCTAACGGCACGTCGATCGATGGTTCGCCCCCGCTGCGGCCATGTCTGTGTGGTCACAGGGTAAAGAACCCATGTCCTTCTTCGCAAAGAGTAAGGGGTTACCCCCGGGGACATGGCTCCACTCTCCCTTCCTTCTCCCATTAACGCGATAGGACTAAATGTGGTTAAATCGGCCTGAATATACAGCCAACCTAGCGAAGTTCAGTGGCGTATGCAGTGTGCATGTGGGGGGCGTGGGGAGGAGAGAGAGAGGGGGTGAGGTAGATGACAAATGCTGCTGCAACCCCAACCCTCTACCTAACCCCATCCCTCTCCCTCAAATTTGCCACTCGGGATAAAATTCTATAATCCTTTCTGCTTTCTCATTATAGTTATTGTATTGACCTATTATTCATATTTCACAGCATTTATGATGGCATAAATGGCCCGTCTGATTCCTTGGCTGGATATACATCTCTTTGCAAACAATCATTGTTCGAGGCAGATAACTGGGGAGGAACAGAACGCTAAATTCTTAGCCGTCAGTGGCAGATCATATATTACACGGGGGGGGGGGAGGAGAGAGAGGGGGGGGGGGGGGTGGGCGTCACTGCATGTAACTGGTATAAGAACTCAAGTATAAGAACTGCGTTTTTCAACCGTCACTTGAGAAGACATTAACTCAAATGCCGAGGGAAATCCGTTGCGTAATAACCGACCCAAGAACCTCAATCTCCCCTCCCCTCTCCCACCTCTCCTACCGACATCCCTCACGCACGGTAATGACCTGATTTTTCTCTAGCCATGCTGGTGTCCGTGACAAATACTTCTGTTCCTCATGGAGCTGGGAGAATGCTGGTAATATAACGCTTCACATTAATCACAATCAAAGCCTTTATAGCTGAGCAACTCGGGAATAAGGACCAAACCCAACTCGTTTACACAGAAACAATACTGAAACCTCGACATCAAACTAGTTTGTATTTGCCCTAGTGAGACTAACGTCGTCATAAGACCTCGTTACGCATGCTATTACCCATCCGCGTAATCATGGAGTCATAAAAGCAGTGTCCGTTATATGCCCCCCACCCCCACCCAACCCCCACTCTCCATCCCCGCCCCTCCGTGAGAACCGATATTTCACTTTTTGTTTTCTTTACTCGGCATACCCCCCTCCCCCCCTCCGATCTCCCCCCCCCCCCCCCACCACCACCGTCCTCCACCACCGGCGAGTCAGGGTGTCCGTCAGGATCATGACGTCACGCGTTGCCTCTATGATATGACGTCAAATGTCATTACGTGATTTAACGCACGAAGCCTTTTTCGACGCACGTCACACCCGCGGGAGGGGAAATAAAAAGGTTATGTTTTATTTCCTGTCAGTCGCATGGGGTCGGTCACGTGGGTATTGACGACAGAGGCCGTGGCAATGGTCTCCGTCATTTCCTGTCCGCCCAGGGTTATACCCATTGAACGCAATCGTTTCTTCGATTGCGTTACACGTGGCTGGCCTAACTGTTCACACACACCGTCCTCATGCCCTGCCTGGCCCCACTCCCTCTTCCTCTCCACCCCACATTTCTCCACTCGACCCCCCCACCTCTCTCTCTCTCTCTTGGTTCTGAGCCACAGTCAATAAACGACCGGCCTCCAACCATCCATATTGTTAGGGTTATTATCTGATCCGCAGGTTTCCTGGAAGGTCATACTCAAGAAAGTTCACCACTTCCCCGCTCATCTACCGTTTTCGTCCACCCGCGCACTCCCATCCCCGCCTCCACCCCCCTTGTCCGCTCCCCACTTGCTTCCCGGTTTCCGTACGTCAATCTTTTCCTTATTTGGGATGTCCCTCCTCCCTCCTTCCCCCTCCTCGGGATGTCCCTCCTTCCCTTCCTCGGGCTGTCCCTCCTCCCTCCTTCCCCTCCTCGGGATGTCCCCTCCTTCCTCTCCTCGGGCTGTCCCTCCTCCCTTCTTCCCCTCCTCGGGCTGTCCCTCCTCCCTCCTTCCCCTCCTCGGGATGTCCCTCCTTCCCCTCCTCGGGCTGTTCCTCCTCCCTCCTTCCCCTCCTCGGGCTGTCCCTCCTCCCTCCTTCCGCTCCTCGGGATGTCCCTCCTTCCCCTCCTCGGGCTGTCCCTCTTCCCTCCTTCCCCTCCTCGGGATGTCTCTCCTTCCTCTCCTCGGGCTGTCCCTCCTCCCTCCTTCCCCTCCTCGGGCTGTCCCTCCTCCTTCCTTCCCCTCCTCGGGCTGTCCCTCCCCCCTCCTTCTCCTCCTCGGGCTGTACCTCCTCCCTCCTGCCCCTCCTCGGGATGTCCCTCCTTCCCCTCCTCGGGCTGTCCCTCCTCCCTCCTTCCCCTCCTCGGGATGTCCCTCCTTCTTCTCCTCGGGCTGTCCCTCCTCCCTCCTTCCCCTCCTCGGGCTGTCCCTCCTCCTTCCTTCCCCTCCTCGGGCTGTCCCTCCTCCCTCCTTCTCCTCCTCGGGCTGTACCTCCTCCCTCCTTCCCCTCCTCGGGATGTCCCTCCTTCCCCTCCTCGGGCTGTCCCTCCTCCCTCCTTCCCCTCCTCGGGATGTCCCTCCTTCCCCTCCTCGGGCTGTCCCTCCTCCCTCCTTCCCCTCCTCGGGATGTCCCTCCTTCCTCTCCTCGGGCTGTCCCTCCTCCCTCCTTCCCCTCCTCGGGCTGTCCCTCCTCCTTCGTTCCCCTCCTCGGGCTGTCCCTCCCCCCTCCTTCTCCTCCTCGGGCTGTACCTCCTCCCTCCTGCCCCTCCTCGGGATGTCCCTCCTTTCCCTCCTCGGGCTGTCCCTCCGCCCTCCTTCCCCTCCTCGGGATGTCCCTCCTTCTTCTCCTCGGGCTGTCCCTCCTCCCTCCTTCCCCTCCTCGGGCTGTCCCTCCTCCTTCCTTCCCCTCCTCGGGCTGTCCCTCCTCCCTCCTTCTCCTCCTCGGGCTGTACTTCCTCCCTCCTTCCCCTCCTCGGGATGTCCCTCCTTCCCCTCCTCGGGCTGTCCCTCCTCCCTCCTTCCCCTCCTCGGGATGTCCCTCCTTCCCCTCCTCGGGCTGTCCCTCCTCCCTCCTTCCCCTCCTCGGGATGTCCCTCCTTCCTCTCCTCGGGGTGTCCCTCCTCCCTCCTTCCCCTCCTCGGGCTGTCCCTCCTCCCTCCTTTCCCTCCTCGGGATGTCCCTCCTTCCTCTCCTCGGGCTGTCCCTCCTCCCTCCTTCCCCTCCTCGGGCTATCCCTCCTCCCTCCTTCCTCTCCTCGGGCTGTCCCTCCTCCCTCTTTCCCCTCCTCGGGCTGTCCCTCCTCCCTCCTTCTCCTCCTTGGGCTGTCCCTCCTCCCTCCTTCCCCTCCTCGGGCTGTCCCTCCTCCCTCCCTCCCCTCCTCGGGATGTCCCTCCTTCCCCTCCTCGGGCTGTCCCTCCTCCCTCCTTCCCCTCCTCGGGCTCTCCCTCCTCCCTCCTTCCCCTCCTCGGGATGTCCCTCCTTCCCCTCCTCGGGCTGTCCCTCCTCCCTCCTTCCCCTCCTCGGGATGTCCCTCCTTCCTTTCCTCGGGCTGTCCCTCCTCCCTCCTTCCCCTCCTCGGGCTGTCCCTCCTCCTTCCTTCCCCTCCTCGGGCTGTCCCTCCTCCCTCCTTCCCCTCCTCGGGCTGTACCTCCTCCCTATTTCCCCTCCTCGAGATGTCCCTCCTTCCCCTCCTCGGGCTGTCCCTCCTCCCTCCTTCCCCTCCTCGGGATGTCCCTCCTTCCTCTCCTCGGGCTGTCCCTCCTCCCTCCTTCCCCTCCTCGGGCTGTCCCTCCTCCCTCCTTCCCCTCCTCGGGATGTCCCTCCTTCCCCTCCTCGGGCTGTCCCTCCTCCCTCCTTCCCCTCCTCGGGATGTCCCTCCTTCCTCTCCTCGGGCTGTCCCTCCTCCCTCCTTCCCCTCCTCGGGCTGTCCCTCCTCCCTCCTTCCCCTCCTCGGGCTGTCCCTCCTCCCTCCTTCCCCTCCTCGGGATGTCCCTCCTTCCTCTCCTCGGGCTGTCCCTCCTCCCTCCTTCCCCTCCTCGGGCTGTCCCTCCTCCTTCCTTCCCCTCCTCGGGCTGTCCTTCCTCCCTCCTTCCCCTCCTCGGGCTGTCCCTCCTCCCTCCTTCCCCTCCTCGGGCTGTCCCTCCTCCCTCCTTCCTCTCCTCGGGCTGTCCCTCCTCCCTCTTTCCCCTCCTCGGGCGGTCCCTCCTCCCTCCTTCTCCTCCTTGGGCTGTCCCTCCTCCCTCCTTCCCCTCCACGGGCTGTCCCTCCTCCCTCCTTCCTCTCCTCGGGCTGTCCCTCCTCCCTCCTTCCCCTCCTCGGGCTGTCCCTCCTCCCTCCTTCCCCTCCTTGGGCTGTCCCTCCTCCTTCCTTCCCCTCCTCGGGCTGTCCCTCCTCCCTCCTCCCTCCTTCCCCTCCTCGGGCTGTCCCTCCTCCCTCCTTCCCCTCCTCGGGCTGTCCCTCCTCCCTCCTTCCCCTCCTCGGGCTGTCCCTCCTCCCTCCTTCCCCTCCTCGGGTTGTCCCCTCCTCCCTCCTTCCCCTCCTCGGGCTGTCCCTCCTCCCTCCTTCCCCTCCTCGGGCTGTCCCTCCTCCCTCCTTCCCCTCCTCGGGCTGTCCCTCCTCCCTCCTTCCCCTCCTTGGGCTGTCCCTCCTCCTTCCTTCCCCTCCTCGGGCTGTCCTTCCTCCCTCCTTCCCCTCCTCGGGCTGTCCCTCCTCCCTCCTTCCCCTCCTTGGGCTGTCCCTCCTCCCTCCTTCCCCTCCACGGGATGTCCCTCCTCCCTCCTTCCCCTCCTCGGGCTGTCCCTCCTCCCTCCTTCCCCTCCTTGGGCTGCCCCTCCTCCCTCCTTCCCCTCCTTGGGCTGTCCCTCCTCCCTCCTTCCCCTCCACGGGATGTCCCTCCTCCCTCCTCCCCTCCACGGGATGTCCCTCCTCCCTCCTTCCCCTCCACGGGATGTCCCTCCTCCCTCCTTCCCCTCCTCGGGCTGTCCCTCCTCCCTCCTTCCCCTCCTTGGGCTGTCCCTCCTCCCTCCTTCCCCTCCACGGGATGTCCCTCCTCCCTCCTTCCCCTCCACGGGATGTCCCTCCTCCCTCCTTCCCCTCCTTGGGCTGTCCCTCCTCCCTACTTCCCCTCCTCGGGCTGTCCCTCCTCTTTCCTTCCCCTCCTCGGGCTGTCCCTCCTCCGTCCTTCCCCTCCTCGGGCTGTCCCTCCTCCTTCCTTCCCCTCCTCGGGCTGTCCCTCCTCCCTCCTTCCCCTCCTCGGGCTGTCCCTCTTCCCTACTTCCCCTCCTTGGGCTGTCCTCCCCCCTCCTTCCCCTTCTCGGGCTGTCCCTCCTCCTTCCTTCCCCTCCTTGGGCTGTCCCTCCTCCCTCCTTCCCCTCCTCGGGCTGTCCTTCCTCCCTCCTTCCCCTCCTCGGGCTGTCCCTCCTCCCTCCTTCCCCTCCTCGGGCTGTGCCTCCTCCCTCCTTTCCCTCCTCGGGCTGTCCCTCCTCCCTCCTTCCCCTCCTCGGGCTGTCCCTCCTCCCTCCTTCCCCTCCTCGGGCTGTGCCTCCTCCCTCCTTTCCCTTCTCGGACTGTCCCTCCTCCCTCCTTCCCCTCCTCGGGCTGTCCCTCCTCCCTCCTTCCCCTCCTCGGGCTGTCCCTCCTCCCTCCTTCCCCTCCTCGGGCTGTCCCTCCTCCCTCCTTCCCCTCCTCGGGCGGTCCCTCTTCCCTCCTTCCCCTCCTCGGGCTGTCCCTCCTCCCTACTTCCCCTCCTCGGGCTGTCCCTCCTCCCTCCTTCCCCTCCTCGGGCTGTCCCTCCTCCCTTCTTCCCCTCCTTGGGCTGTCCCTCCTCCCTCTTTCCCCTCCTCGGGCTGTCCCTCCTCCCTCCTTCCCCTCCTCGGGCTGTCCCTCCTCCCTACTTCCCCTCCTCGGGCTGTCCCTCCTCCCTCCTTCCCCTCCTCGGGCGGTCCCTCTTCCCTCCTTCCCCTCCTCGGGCTGTCCCTCCTCCCTACTTCCCCTCCTCGGGCTGTCCCTCCTCCCTCCTTCCCCTCCTCGGGCTGTCCCTCCTCCCTTCTTCCCCTCCTTGGGCTGTCCCTCCTCCCTCTTTCCCCTCCTCGGGCTGTCCCTCCTCCCTCCTTCCCCTCCTCGGGATGTCCCTCCTCCCTCCTTCCCCCCCTCGGGCTGTCCCTCCTCCCTTCTTCCCCTCCTTGGGCTGTCCCTCCTCCCTCCTTCCCCTCCTCGGGCTGTCCCTCCTCCCTACTTCCCCTCCTCGGGCTGTTCCTCCTCCCTACTTCCCCTCCTCGGGCTGTCCCTCTTCCCTCCTTCCCATCCTCGGGCTGTCCCTCCTCCCTCATTCCCTTCCTCGGGCTGTCCCTCCTCCCTCCTTCCCCTCCTCGGGCTGTCCCTCCTCCCTCCTTCCCCTCCTTGGGCTGCCCCTCCTCCCTCCTTCCCCTCCTTGGGCTGTCCCTCCTCCCTCCTTCCCCTCCACGGGCTGTCCCTCCTCTTTCCTTCCCCTCCTCGGGCTGTCCCTCCTCCGTCCTTCCCCTCCTCGGGCTGTCCCTCCTCCTTCCTTCCCCTCCTCGGGCTGTCCCTCCTCCCTCCTTCCCCTCCTCGGGCTGTCCCTCTTCCCTACTTCCCCTCCTTGGGCTGTCGTCCCCCCTCCTTCCCCTTCTCGGGCTGTCCCTCCTCCTTCCTTCCCCTCCTTGGGCTGTCCCTCCTCCCTCCTTCCCCTCCTCGGGCTGTCCTTCCTCCCTCCTTCCCCTCCTCGGGCTGTCCCTCCTCCCTCCTTCCCCTCCTCGGGCTGTGCCTCCTCCCTCCTTTCCCTCCTCGGGCTGTCCCTCCTCCCTCCTTCCCCTCCTCGGGCTGTCCCTCCTCCCTCCTTCCCCTCCTCGGGCTGTGCCTCCTCCCTCCTTTCCCTTCTCGGACTGTCCCTCCTCCCTCCTTCCCCTCCTCGGGCTGTCCCTCCTCCCTCCTTCCCCTCCTCGGGCTGTCCCTCCTCCCTCCTTCCCCTCCTCGGGCTGTCCCTCCTCCCTCCTTCCCCTCCTCGGGCGGTCCCTCTTCCCTCCTTCCCCTCCTCGGGCTGTCCCTCCTCCCTACTTCCCCTCCTCGGGCTGTCCCTCCTCCCTCCTTCCCCTCCTCGGGCTGTCCCTCCTCCCTTCTTCCCCTCCTTGGGCTGTCCCTCCTCCCTCTTTCCCCTCCTCGGGCTGTCCCTCCTCCCTCCTTCCCCTCCTCGGGCTGTCCCTCCTCCCTACTTCCCCTCCTCGGGCTGTCCCTCCTCCCTCCTTCCCCTCCTCGGGCGGTCCCTCTTCCCTCCTTCCCCTCCTCGGGCTGTCCCTCCTCCCTACTTCCCCTCCTCGGGCTGTCCCTCCTCCCTCCTTCCCCTCCTCGGGCTGTCCCTCCTCCCTTCTTCCCCTCCTTGGGCTGTCCCTCCTCCCTCTTTCCCCTCCTCGGGCTGTCCCTCCTCCCTCCTTCCCCTCCTCGGGATGTCCCTCCTCCCTCCTTCCCCCCCTCGGGCTGTCCCTCCTCCCTTCTTCCCCTCCTTGGGCTGTCCCTCCTCCCTCCTTCCCCTCCTCGGGCTGTCCCTCCTCCCTACTTCCCCTCCTCGGGCTGTCCCTCCTCCCTACTTCCCCTCCTCGGGCTGTCCCTCCGCCCTCCTTCCCCTCCTCGGGCTGTTCCTCCTCCCTACTTCCCCTCCTCGGGCTGTCCCTCTTCCCTCCTTCCCATCCTCGGGCTGTCCCTCCTCCCTCATTCCCTTCCTCGGGCTGTCCCTCCTCCCTCCTTCCCCTCCTCGGGCTGTCCCTCCTCCCTCCTTCCCCTCCTTGGGCTGCCCCTCCTCCCTCCTTCCCCTCCTTGGGCTGTCCCTCCTCCCTCCTTCCCCTCCACGGGATGTCCCTCCTCCCTCCTCCCCTCCACGGGATGTCCCTCCTCCCTCCTTCCCCTCCACGGGATGTCCCTCCTCCCTCCTTCCCCTCCTCGGGCTGTCCCTCCTCCCTCCTTCCCCTCCTTGGGCTGTCCCTCCTCCCTCCTTCCCCTCCACGGGATGTCCCTCCTCCCTCCTTCCCCTCCACGGGATGTCCCTCCTCCCTCCTTCCCCTCCTTGGGCTGTCCCTCCTCCCTACTTCCCCTCCTCGGGCTGTCCCTCCTCTTTCCTTCCCCTCCTCGGGCTGTCCCTCCTCCGTCCTTCCCCTCCTCGGGCTGTCCCTCCTCCTTCCTTCCCCTCCTCGGGCTGTCCCTCCTCCCTCCTTTTCCTCCTCGGGCTGTCCCTCTTCCCTACTTCCCCTCCTTGGGCTGTCCTCCCCCCTCCTTCCCCTTCTCGGGCTGTCCCTCCTCCTTCCTTCCCCTCCTTGGGCTGTCCCTCCTCCCTCCTTCCCCTCCTCGGGCTGTCCTTCCTCCCTCCTTCCCCTCCTCGGGCTGTCCCTCCTCCCTCCTTCCCCTCCTCGGGCTGTGCCTCCTCCCTCCTTTCCCTCCTCGGGCTGTCCCTCCTCCCTCCTTCCTCTCCTCGGGCTGTCCCTCCTCCCTCCTTCCCCTCCTCGGGCTGTGCCTCCTCCCTCCTTTCCCTTCTCGGACTGTCCCTCCTCCCTCCTTCCCCTCCTCGGGCTGTCCCTCCTCCCTCCTTCCCCTCCTCGGGCTGTCCCTCCTCCCTCCTTCCCCTCCTCGGGCTGTCCCTCCTCCCTCCTTCCCCTCCTCGGGCGGTCCCTCTTCCCTCCTTCCCCTCCTCGGGCTGTCCCTCCTCCCTACTTCCCCTCCTCGGGCTGTCCCTCCTCCCTCCTTCCCCTCCTCGGGCTGTCCCTCCTCCCTTCTTCCCCTCCTTGGGCTGTCCCTCCTCCCTCTTTCCCCTCCTCGGGCTGTCCCTCCTCCCTCCTTCCCCTCCTCGGGCTGTCCCTCCTCCCTACTTCCCCTCCTCGGGCTGTCCCTCCTCCCTCCTTCCCCTCCTCGGGCGGTCCCTCTTCCCTCCTTCCCCTCCTCGGGCTGTCCCTCCTCCCTCCTTCCCCTCCTCGGGCTGTCCCTCCTCCCTACTTCCCCTCCTCGGGCTGTCCCTCCTCCCTCCTTCCCCTCCTCGGGCTGTCCCTCCTCCCTTCTTCCCCTCCTTGGGCTGTCCCTCCTCCCTCTTTCCCCTCCTCGGGCTGTCCCTCCTCCCTCCTTCCCCTCCTCGGGATGTCCCTCCTCCCTCCTTCCCCCCCTCGGGCTGTCCCTCCTCCCTTCTTCCCCTCCTTGGGCTGTCCCTCCTCCCTTCTTCCCCTCCTCGGGCTGTCCCTCCTCCCTACTTCCCCTCCTCGGGCTGTCCCTCCTCCCTACTTCCCCTCCTCGGGCTGTCCCTCCGCCCTCCTTCCCCTCCTCGGGCTGTTCCTCCTCCCTACTTCCCCTCCTCGGGCTGTCCCTCTTCCCTCCTTCTCCTCCTCGGGCTGTCCCTCCTCCCTCCTTCCCCTCCTCGGGCTGTCCCTCCTCCCTACTTCCCCTCCTCGGGCTGTCCCTCCTCCCTCCTTCCCATCCTCGGGCTGTCCCTCCTCCCTCATTCCCTTCCTCGGGCTGTCCCTCCTCCCTCCTTCCCCTCCTCGGGCTGTCCCTCCTCCCTCCTTCCCCTCCTCGGGCTGCCCCTCCTCCCTCCTCCCCTCCTCGGGCTGTCCCTCCTCCCTCCTTCCCCTCCTCGGGCTGTCCCTCCTCCCTCCTCCCCTCCTCGGGCTGTCCCTCCTCCCTCCTTCCCCTCCTCGGGCTGTCCCTCCTCCCTCCTTCCCCTCCTCGGGCTGCCCTCCTCCTTCCTTCCCCTCCTCGGGCTGTCCCTCCTCCCTCCTTCCCCTCCTCGGGCTGTCCCTCCTCCCTCCTTCCCCTCCTCGGGCTGTCCCTCCTCCCTCCTTCCCCTCCTCGGGCTGTCCCTCCTCCCTCCTTCCCCTCCTCGGGCTGTCCCTCCTCCCTCCTTCCCCTCCTCGGGCTGTCCCTCCTCCCTCCTTCCCCTCCTCGGGCTGTCCCTCCTCCCTCCTTTCCCTCCTCGGGCTGTCCCTCCTCCCTCCTTCCCCTCCTCGGGCTGTCCCTCCTCCCTCCTTCCCCTCCTCGGGCTGTCCCTCCTCCCTCCTTCCCCTCCTCGGGCTGTCCCTCCTCCCTCTTTCCCCTCCTCGGGCTGTCCCTACTCGCTCCTTCCCCTCCTCGGGCTGTCCCTCCTCCCTCCTTCCCCTCCTCGGGCTGTCCCTCCTCCCTCCTTCCCCTCCTTGGGCTGTCCCTCCTCCCTCCTTCCCCTCCTTGGGCTGTCCCTCCTCCCTCCTCCCCTCCTCGGGCTGTCCCTCCTCCCTCCTTCCTCTCCTCGGGCTGTCCCTCCTCCCTCCTTCCCCTCCTCGGGCTGTCCCTACTCCCTCCTTCCCCTCCTCGGGCTGTCCCTCCTCCCTCCTTTCCCTCCTCGGGCTGTCCCTCTTCCCTCCTTCCCCTCCTTGGGCTGTCCCTCCTCTCTCCTTCCCCTCCTCGGGCTGTCCCTCCTCATTCCTTCCCCTCCTCGGGCTGTCCCTCCTCCCTCCTTCCCCTCCTCGGGCTGTCCCTCCTCCCTCCTTCCCCTCCTCCGGCTGTCCCTCCTCCCTCCTTCCCCCCCTCGGGCTGTCCCTCCTCCTTCCTTCCCCTCCTCGGGCTGTCCCTCCTCCTTCCTTCCCCTCCTCGGGCTGTCCCTCCCCCCTCCTTCCCCTCCTCGGGCTGTCCCTCCTCCCTCCTTCCCCTCCTCGGGCTGTCCCTCCTCCCTCCTTCCCCTCCTCGGGATGTCCCTCCCCCCTCCTTCCCCTCCTTGGGTTGTCGCTCCTCCCTCCTCCCCCCCTCCCCCCCTCGGGCTGTCCCTCCTCCCTCCTTCCCCTCCTCGGGCTGTCCCTCCTCCTTCCTTCCCCTCCTCGGGCTGTCCCTCCTCCCTCCTTCCCCCCCTCGGGCTGTCCCTCCTCCCTCTTTCCCCTCCTCGGGCTGTCCCTCCCCCCTCCTTCCCCTCCTCGGGATGTCCCTCCCCCCTCCTTCCCCTCCTCGGGTTGTCGCTCCTCCCTCCTTCCCCCCCCCTCGGGCTGTCCCTCCTCTCTCCTTGCCCTCCTTGGGTTTCCACCCTGCCGAGGCCTTCCGTGTACCTACCCACTCGCTTCTCCCAGTCCAATGGCTGGCCACTTTCCCGTTTACTTGCTTCCACCGTGTGCCCAGGTGCCCCGACACCCTCACCGACTCCACCCCTCCTCCCGCCCCATCTCGGCCGGCCTCAGTCCCGGGTGGCCCCCCGTCCCGCCTGCCCCACCATATATCCACCCCTTGCTTGACCTGGCCCCGTCAACCCCCGCCCCACCAGCTCTTCCATCCACCCTCTGACCTGCCCCCCCCCCCCCCCCGCCTAACCTACAGCCCCCGCCCGCTCCCACTCCCGCTCCCGCGCGGCCACCCAGCCCGGTAGCGAGGCCGCGGCGGCGCCCCGCGCCAGCAACGAACGAACTCCGTCCGACGACGGGGCCACCCAATGACGACACTCCACAGTAAAGGCGACGCCGCGTCACGAGTCGCCAGTCGCTCGTGCTGACGTTGACTCTCGACACTCGGCGACCGGACGACCGACGCTCACTCACTCGCTCGTCGTCACCAGACACCGCAGCTTCATTCCCAGGAACACTCACAAACTGGGCTCCCAAACTTCAGACATCGCGTCCAAGCGCCAAAGCGTCCAGCGTGGCTCTCAGTGAATAAAGTCAAAAGGATGGAAGAGAAATAAATGTTAGCAGTGAAAAGAGCTGCGCGACTGGCGCCGAAAGGAAGTGCTGGGAATATGCGACTGAAGCCGTTGTAACGTTTCGTACGTGGATTACCTTCAACGGGTTTTTTTTTCAAAGCCGCTGCGTCTCAAAGATTCTACTGCTGCTCAGAATATTAACTAAAGGTAAGTGTTAAATTTGCTCTCATCATCTGTGTCGCCGACCGGTTTACAGTGTTTCGTGATGATAAGAATATGTTACCACGTAACTGGTGGTGGTGTGGGGGCGGGGTCGTATAGTACTATACGAATAAAGTATTTATTTCTGATGTTAGGCCTACTTATGCCAAAGAGTGATATTTACGTTTTGCGCGACACAAAGGAATGCAAGTGGAAGACAGATAAGCCACGGAGTTACACGAGTACATCTAAGCAAACAGACGCCATCGGGTGGGGAGAGGGAGAGCGTAAGAAACTGAGGATAACGAGTGGCAAAGCCCCAGAATGGGCATAAAACTGACCCAAGAACACGTAGAAAAACCGTTGTAAAAAAAGTTGTAAAAGAAGAGAATCTTGAACTCGCTGACGGGCGAAGAAACAAGAAGGGTCACCATCGAGACAATAGGTACCTGACTATCAGCTACCATTATCAAACAGAGCCAAGTGCTGATCACAGCTATGTGGGCCCGGGGGACAGGTTGCCAAGGGGAGATTACCCCCCACTCTGCTATGTGACCAAAACAACTCGTCAGTGTCACTCGCTGCTTTCCTCTTTGAAGGGGTCAGCCAGCCGCCACCCGGGGTGTGCTTCAAACCCCACCCGTGCAAGTATCTATGTTTGTGCAGGATACAGTTCAGACGTCTTTCTTCGTAAAGAGTAGGGGTTACTGCCGGAGATATGGCTCATCTCTACCAGGACCATCTCCATTGTCTCGATATGACCTGGAACACTTGGTTTACTTGGTTTACTTGGTTAAACTTGGTTTAAACCTATTTTATTTCTAGCGATTGAAAAACAGGCGAAGCCTATAGGGGTTTCTCTCGCGAAAGTATCCTACTTAAACCAAATTACTAAGCAAACTAACGCACTATGCAAATGTACAGATCAGGTTAATTCGGTATTACTTAAAAATCGAGAAGTGTATAATTCGACGAAAAGGTAATTTAAGTAAAAAAAAAAAAAAAAATGTCGATTATATAATTTCTTTGTTCGAAGGCTACAAACTTCTACATCGATGCTGTATTTCCAGTTAATTGATTGATGTATAACGCCAATTTGGAAAAAAACTAACTCGAGTTTTTTCATTTTTTTATGATTCAAAACTACTGCGGTAGGATATTGGATATATATATATGCACGATGGTAGTTTGTAAATCAGTCGACGTCGAACCGCTTTATGGACAGCATTGAGATATAGCCGCAACAGTCACGGAGAGAGGTCTGTTACGCCAACGCACCACTTGGTGGCGCCACTGCGCGTGCAAGTCACGCAGCAAAGCCATCTGCTGAAGGGTACTTGTCCAAGGCGCCGGGCAGGCGTGGGCAGACATAACAGGGCGACTCAAGAATGGGCGCCTGGGAACTCCTCCTCCCCCCCCCCCCACCCTCTCCTCCCCCCCCCTCTCCTCCCCCCCCCCCCCAACCTTCCCCACCACCGCCTCTGATGGACAGGCCTCGCTCACCCGGCTCCCAGGGATGGACAATGATGGACAATGATGGCCTAGATGACCAAGTCCCTTTGCCTCTGCAGCAATCGATGGCGATCTAAGCGTAAGCCATAGCGGAGGAGCCAGGAAGGGAGGCCCCAAGGGATCGGGGTAGCTGAGGTGTAGTATTAACAACAACGGTGTCGCCCACGCCTCACCTCACAACTCTAAACCACGCTTCAAAGCGATGCGGACCATTACGGTATGTTCCTCTCGTAGACCACGTGACGGCGCTCTCCTGTGTCACCCTGGACGGCAGCCACACAAGACAGATTGGGAAACAATGTAGTCTAGGGCAATTTCAGATCATGTCCTTCGCAGGACGCAAAGTTACTCGATACATACCACGTATAGACCTATATAACACGGTAATTGATATCAACTCGAAGCGGCTGGCGCAGCTCTTAGCGCAAGCTGGTGTAGCTCGATATCATGGCCAACAAACGAAATGGTCCTAAGAAGGTTGGGAATTCAGTTTCTCTCTTCCTCTTTTTCAGGGACAAATTTGTATGACTTCATTCTGTTTCTTGGAACTGGAGAAGGACCCACTTTGAAAATACTGTTCATAATCGATTGTTTTTAATGACTAAACATTTTCCTCGTCAAAACCGACAAAAGCGTGAAGTGCGTTTGACCTAGAATTGCGCACCACATGAACCAGTGGGGCAAGATAAAACAGGTCATAAAAGGGGAACTACACACCAAATATCAACACGCCGTGCCGATTTTATATATCAAATGCAACGGCCAGTAGATTTCATTGGATCAAGGCACTAGTTACTTGATTGATCGTCTGTGCGGGCGTCAAACTGAGTTCACTGCACTCGCTCACTCGCATCGCTAACTCAATTCACTTCACTTACATCCCTAACTCACTTCACTTCTCTCGTATCGCTAACTCACTTCAGTCGCATCGCTAACTCACTTCACTTCACTCGCATCGCTAACTCACTTCAGTTCACTCGCATCGCTAACTCACTTCACTTCACTCGCATCGCTAACTCACTTCAGTTCACTCGCATCGCTAACTAACTTCACTCCACTCGCATCGCTAACTCACTTCACTTCACTCGCATCGCTAACTCACTTCACTTCACTCGCATCGCTAACTCACTTCACTTCACTCGCATCGCTAACTCCCTTCACTTCACTCGCATCGCTAACTAACTTCACTCCACTCGCATCGCTAACTCACTTCACTTCACTCGCATCGCTAACTCACTTCAGTTCACTCGCATCGCTAACTCACTTCAGTTCACTCGCATCGCTAACTAACTTCACTCCACTCGCATCGCTAACTCACTTCAGTTCACTCGCATCGCTAACTCACTTCAGTTCACTCGCATCGCTAACTCACTTCAGTTCACTCGCATCGCTAACTCACTTCACTTCACTCGCATCGCTAACTAACTTCACTTCACTCGCATCGCTAACTCACTTCACTTTACACGCATCGCTAACTCACTTCACTTCGCTAGCATTGCTAACTCACTTCACTTCACTCGCATCGCTAACTCACTTCACTTCACTCGCATCGCTAACTCACGTCACTTCACTCGTATCGCTAACCCACTTAACTTCACTCGCATCGCTAACTCACTTCACTCGCATCGCTCACTTCACTCGCATCGCTAACTCATTTCACTCCACTCACATCGCTAACTCACTTCACTTCACTCGCATCGCTAACTCATTTCACTCCACTGACATCGCTAACTCACTTCACTTCACTCTCATCGCTAACTCACTTCACTTCACTCACATCGCTAACTCACTTCAGTTCACTCGCATCATTAACTCACTTCACTCGCATCGATAACTCACTTCACCTCACTCGTATCGCTAACTCACTTCAGTTCACTCGCATCGCTAACTCACTTCAGTTCACTCGCATCGCTAACTCACTTCACTCGCATCGCTAACTCACTTCACTTCACTCGCATCGCTAACTCACTTCACTCGCATCGCTAACTCACTTCACTTCACTCGCATCGCTAACTCATTTCACTTCAGACACACTCTTGGTCGACCGACGGAGTACTGGCTTGTTCTTCCACCTGGTACCGTAACCATGATTTAAATATAGCTCACGTATTACTCATGACTAACATTTACTACCGTTAATCGATTTCCGTGGATGCTATCTAACACGGAAGATGGACTAATGGGGAGTTGTCTGTTTATGCATTACATCACCAATTGATCGACTTCCTCCTTCCTCTCCTCCGCGTTATGATAGAAAACCTCTGACATTTGCACAGATCGCCTAAAACTACAATGACAACAGCAATTGCTGCTACTCGGCCTGTCAGGTCATCACGTCTGGCTTGAAGGCTATTGTGCCGGGTCGTCACGAAATATCATGAATATGGAGCTGCGCAATGGGTTGGCCGTGGGCTATTGGGTGAAATGGAGGTAGCCCTTCTATCAGTGAATGGTGGTTGGCTTAAGTAGGATGCGTAATCCGCTGTAGGTCATGTCGTGAGGACGATGGAAGGGATCAAGGTAGGATGAAGCCATGTCTCTGGAAGTAACCCCCTACCCGTTGGTGACAAAAGACTTGGGATCTTTATCATGCATTGAGTGCCATTTGTACATGTGGGGCTCGAACAAAGCACCGGTTCCTTGGATTGGCCAAGACGAGCACACTTGGCAATAGCCGAACGCGCTGACCACTGGGCCACGGGGTGATTCCACTTGAATGGTACGCCCTCGCGGCGGTGTATGGAATCAGGTACATGTTTGTTTTGTTACTTATTATATGGGCACTTAGAACAAAATGATCAGTGTCAGCGTGAACAAATTGGATGCATCAGAAATAAAAAAAAAAATTTCTCTACGTGGGAACTCCTGCGAAACGTTCATATAAAAACGTATTTTCTTCCGCGTGTGAAATAATTGCAATTGGGACGCACTATGCAATGTTATTATCCGCATTTACATTTTATGTTCCTAATAACGGAAAAAAAACTCGTTAACATATTGCTGCTATACCCAGTCGGTCGCCAGTCTCGTTGCTTTATATAACCCCGCAAAGGAGTCTGGGACATCACGGTTTGAATTACCAGCGCCATAATTAACCTAATGGCGAGTATATGTTGCGGCGCCCTCTGAATGGAAGAAGCCTTAGGTGCCGCGCCGGCGCTAAAATGCTTCCGGCTTCGGCGAGTTGACATCGATCGCTGGGCCATTGAGTAGCGCCATCTAGTGAGTGTCGCCCGTCACGTCAATATTGCCGTCGGAAGTTTGACTGGTACAGGAAGAATTGGGAGAGTGACAAAATCTAAAGGTGGGGTGATGGGCCTGGATGGGGGGGGGGGCAGGAGGCAATTTTTTAGGTATGACATGTTTTATGCTGCTCAGCTCAGGGAACGAGCGTATCGCAATATGAGCACAAGGGCGAGGTAAGAAAGAGAAATTCTGCTTCAGGGTATAAAGGAATCCCCTACTTTTTTCGAAGCAAGACATGAAATCTTTATCTCCCACGAAGGCAGGCGTTCGCTTAAATATGTTTTACTGGAACCCAGGAATAGGGCTTATCTATCATGAAATCTTTATCTCCCACAAAGGCAGGCGTTCGCTTAAATATGTTTTACTGGAACCCAGGAATAGGGCTTATCTATCATGAAATCTTTATCTCCCACAAAGGCAGGCGTTCGCTTAAATATGTTTTACTGGAACCCAGGAATAGGGCTTATCTATCAGGGGACCACTATCTAATCAGGTGTTTTGGGCCATTTTTGTATACATGAAGGTGATAATGAGCCGGGAAGACCCGAGTTCATAGTACGTGATAGGTTTATATGCCTTGGAGCCGGAAGGGATTTATCAAAGTACAGTACTCTAAAAAAAACTACATGTTCGTTTTGTGTTATCCCTGTTCGACTGTATACGAGCTTAGCAGGGACTTACAACTATTTGTCTGTGGTTCACAGTATCACACCCAAAACATGCAGCGACTTTTGTGCACATGAAGATTCAACAGAGCAACAGAGCCATTTCTAAGTAATAGTAACCTCAACCAAAACCGGCAGCAAATATGGTTATCATGGCTATTCTTTTTCCACTGCGTATTGTAAGCGCAGGTCACTCTTCCAAAGGTACACCAAAGTTTCAATTTGTTGATATTTTTGTTACGAGTACTTCATTCTCGATAAGCACTGTCTTGCCTGCCTAGCATGGCCAACGGAACTGCTTTTCAAAATACAAATACATGTAAAACTCGCGTTAGATGATATATCACGTAACCCATAACTGACACTGCGAAGAAGATACTTCTTAGTAGCCGTGGCATGTGATTCAGCTGACGAAATGAATCACCACATAGTGGTGTGGGGTTGATATACGGCTGGTCCATTGAAGATGTCATTCCCGATTTGTCCCCGCCAAGCCGAAAAAGTAATGTTTGAAATACAACGCGTTGACAGTTCGCTTACATGCTTTATATTTTCCATTTACATACGTCAGTAGGTTAAAAAAAGGACCAGTTCTAAGCGCCCTCAAAGCCGATATTCATAGACAAGAGACAAGAGGCACTACGGTGTACCCATATCGGTAAAGAAAAAGACAAAATTGTATTCAGGCCCAGCGAAAAAAACGATTTGATTTGCTCGTGAATAGATCAATCAGGGCATTTAGTTCGCTGAGCTGCTTCCTGTTTTTTATGCTTTCACGAATCGCCTGTTCGGCCTCTTGAACGGCCAATGCAGATCCGCATATAGAGTTTTAGCAGAGAAGAGGCCGCCGGTAGGGCATCGTTGGTCGCACAAAGGTCACCCAGTGTGCCATCTCTTAGAATCTACCGCAACTGGCAAGCCGTCTACCATTAAACTGATAAAAGAAGAGTGGGACACAGCGCTACGCAAGCTTTCTAAACGACGAGATCTCGATTGGCGTCTTGGAGATGTTTGTGGGTCAATCAGAGAGCTGAATTTGGTTAAGCCATCGATATCAGACTTCGTCTATCTCTCGTTGTCGTCATTTTGTTCCATCCTGCTTCCTCAAGCTGTCTCACCGGCTTCCGTTATCTCCGTAGACATTCCGCATCTGTTCCTGTAACAGGGTGAAGTGACGGGTCGATACTCGGTGACCTTCACCTTCGTCATCACACGTTCAGGTCACGTGATCCTGCCATTGGTGATTTGGTCCAACTGGTTGGATGTCAGGCTAGTAGTGTGTGAGGGGAGACGGGGGAGGGCACAATAAACCTATGCAAATCGAATCCCTTTGCCGTTTCAGTGTTTTCACCGGAAAGTCGTTCGGCTCTCTTAGTTAATGTCGTTTCCTGTCCTGTCAATATTGTTTTCTCTCCCTGGGATGATTTAATTGGATGGATTTCCTTTGAAGCCGATCATTCAAGCGATTTCTTGCCTTCTCGTGCACACTTGGTCGTTGCCTATTGTGATTCGTTATATATTCAAGACGCTTTGACTTCTTTGTGGTCATATCGCGTCAATGGGAGAAGGAAGCGTAGAGCGGAGCCATGTCCCCGGAGGTAACCCCTACTCTTTGCGAAGGACGACATATGATTTTAACCTGCGACCACACAGATATGACCAGAGCGGGCTCGAACCACCGATTCACGTACCGTTAGGCTCTCGGGTGGCCAGCGCGCTCCATGCGAGCGCCCTAACCTACTGAGCTATCGAGGCGGCCCCATTCCATTGTGACACCGGCTCCTCGGATAAACCCATAATGTAATGAGCGACTGCGGGTACTGAAAGGCTACTTCCAAAAGTCACCATTTGAAATCCCTCTGGTTGAAATTTACAGATGTTCGTGCGTGAATATGCACCTGATATGGCTTCTCGTGCCAGATCAAATGGCTTTATACTCTATAATCACCTAGTTTCGGACGTGATATGGGTAACTTGTTCTGAGTTAAACCCACCTCGCAATCAATATCATATGGATCTTCTCAATATTGTGATTCGTGCGGCAAAACAAAGCCAGGATGCATCATGTGGGTGGAATCACTGCAAGGTTTACGTCAACTTCCCTGTACACATTAGGCGGAGAATTCCGCGCGCATCAGACCCACCACAACCCATTTCCGGTGACCTTGACCTTAAGATACACACCCATACTACACACACACCACGCCAACGATGGAACTAACACCGGAAACGACATGGCTTATTACTCCGCCCCGCCTGTCACCACACAGAGCTCACACACTCACAGCTCTCATATAAAGAAGTTATCTGTCTCATCCTCTCCTCCCGTCTCCCTCTCTTCATCCAAGGCTCAGCCCTGTGATGTAGATGTCAGATTCTGTGGAGTGTGGCGTGGATGGTGCTGGTGGTGGTGCTAGGCTGGTTATCGGGGGTTGAATCGTACGTGCGCTAGCGGCCGTGGGCTGAGAGAGAGAGAGAGAGGGGGGGGGTGGGGGGAGGAGGGGGTGAGTGTATGCCAATATAAAGTGGTTATGACCTTGAGGTCGCTGCGAGGGAGGCTCACTTATCTGACGGACCCACAAGATTATCCTAAACGCAGAAAAACTGATGGAACGGCCTAACTATCCATCATCAAGGGGTCCCCCCAGGTTACGGAAGCGAGGCGGTCGCGTCGGCGGGACTATGGTAGGCAGGATGGGAGTGGAAGGGGGTGGGGGTCACAGGGAGGAACGATGGTACGGCCTTGGGGGTCGGGGTGGGGGCTGGGGGGGTGGGGGGTGAGCACGGCGTCTACGAGGAGCCCTTTCAATCATAGTGTCGCCCATATATAGGGTATAGTCTCATTATACGTGAACTCGGTGTTGCATGAAATTGTTGGGGCATGAAATTGAAATAGGACGAACATAGTTTAAACTGTGAGAGGCGAACTCACAAAGTGGCTGGAGTGAACTTGGTTAACCGAATCGAAAGAACATTAAAGGGACGAATATAGTTTATAGTGTGAGAAGCGTGATCACAAATGGATGGAGTAGACTGAGATAGTTAACTGACTATACCTTCATCGTACTTTCCTTGAATGTTGGTCGTAATAACCTTCATAGCTTCACAACGGATGTTGTTATTGCATCAAAACGGTAGTTAATATTGACGAAAGCATTCCAGAATCCACCGATATGTGTATAAAGCTGCGGTTTAAGCGAAAAGATACAAAATTGCATTCTTTACAGAAAAACTGCAAGACGTTATTGAATACAAAAAGTTATTCATTTGCGATTAATATTAATGTATTTGATCCGATGGAAGACACGTTTGCTCTATCCTATTGCAGTACAAACAAATTTTGCAACGTTAAAACGTATTTATGGGGGGTAGTAGATTATCGGTCATAATTGTACGATCGAACTATATGTCTCACGGTTTTTAGAACTGAACAGTCGGAACAGGGTGGGCGTTTTTATTCCTGTTTCATTTCAATCTGTGGTAATCAGTGCTTTCTTATATATAATAAATCAACCACCATGTTGCAATCAAACGTCATATCTTATCCCGATAGCTTAGTGGGTTAGAGCGCTCGCCTTGAGTGCTCTGGCCACCTGAGAGGCTAACGGCACGTGGCTCGGTGGTTCGAGCCCCGCTGTGGCCATGTCTGTGTGGTCGCAGGATAAAGATCCCATGTCCTTCTTCACAAAGAGTAGGGGGTTACCCCCGGGGACATGGCTCCACTCTCTTTTCCTTCTCCCATTGACGCGATATGACCAACAATGGTTCAATCGTCCTGAATATACAGCCAGCCACCCTAATTGAGAGTCATTATCTAGATACCTGCATACGTCGCTCACCCTGGGTGAATCCTGATGAATGATGCATGTATTTTTTATTACCTGGCGGACGACTGCAACGCCCCCACGTGGGCGGTGCTCCAGACCTCTGGTGGACACGGCACCGTCTGGCGGTCACACAGGGCACTGACCACATATATCATGCAGGGGGAGTCGAGAGCGGGTTAGGAATCGATCATTTGCATACCGGATTAAAATAAATGGGGGGGTGGATTTCGTTTCATGCCGGGACGCCTAAAGCGCCAGACACGCTCTACCAGGCCACGCAATATACACCTGTGTTTCCTGTCTCAGTTTGGCAATGTGAGGGAAGAGGGGGGGGGGGTGGAGAGGGCGGCTTAGGGGGTTTGGTTGCAGTGGGTAGGTGGGTCGGTGGAGGGGGGTGGGGGAAGGGGGGAGGGGGTCAGCTGCCGCACCGACAAGCGGTCTCTCTTTCCTAATATTTAATCAATTCGATCCATTCGCTAGCGGCTGATGTTTACAGCGGTGTTATTTCAGGTTATAAAATTTAGAATAGATGGTACCCACCGCTTCTATAGATAGACTGGCTGACAGCATGATAGGCAGACAGACTGACACAGCTAGAAAGACATACAGCTAGACAGACATACAGCTAAACAGACATTCAGCTAGACAAACAGCCAGCCACACAGGAATCAAGCAATCGAGCGTGGGGCTTCGACCATGAGGTCTGGTTGAGGTCAGTGTTCCACAGATATCTGTTGCAGGCCTGGTCGACTGGCTGGTTGGCTGGCCGTCCGTGGCAGCTAGGGACTGTAATCGGTCTGTGAGATGTTGCACCCTGCGCTTGACAGCTGTTTAATGTTCACACGTCTTGATATAGACACACAATGAGCCACCACAGGTCGGATCCGCCCCGAGACGAAGCACGGGGCATGGGCGGTGGGCGTGGGCAGTGGCTGGCGGGGGCGAGCGGGGGCGGGGAGAGGGCGGGGAGATGGCTGTGGCGTGGGCGGGGCGGGGCGGGGCGGGGACTAGGAGGTGGGCGTGGCGAGGGCGGGGGCGAGGGCGGGGGCGGAGGCTGGGACGGGGACGGGGGATGGGCTGGGACACAGGCACAGTAAATCGACTGACACAGGTGATGGGGGGGGGGGGGCGGGGAGGGTCCGCACGGCCTACTAATAAACATAAATGTGTCCAACTCAGCCCTCTGAGTGCCTACCGACCCTCGCTTCAAGACCCCAAACCCGCCTCTTACCGGCTTTGTCTCGTCCGCTCGATGCCGTAATCTGCTTCCCGGGTAATTTATCTTCTCATATATCTCCAACATCTCCAACTCATTTAGACATCACGACACAAGCATTTATGTCGCTTACGAAGTAAACTTCAACAATCCCTCGTTCCCTGGTCGGCCATTTCGCGCGACAACGTCGTATTTCAGCCGTGATTTTAAAAGGGACGACTGTGATTGGCCAGACCGCGAAAGTTTGAAATTGCTGTGACAGCGGGTGTTTGTTATCGCAAGCCAATGTGGAATTTAATAGAGTAGTTGCACGCATGTTCAAATATTTGCACATCTCCCAATAAAAATGTTCAAATTAATTTTACATATGTTAAAATTAATGTTACATATGTTCTAACTAACGTTACATATGTTTAACTTAATGCTACATATGTTCAAGTTAATGTTAAATATGTATTTTTACACAATTTATCTTTTTTTTTTATATAAGTTCAAATTAAGTTTGCATAGTGTTAACGTTAACTTTACATGTGTTCAAATTAATTTTACATAAGTTTAAGTTAATTTTACATTTGTTCAAATTAATTTTACATTTGTTCAAATTAATTTTACATTTGATCAAATAAATTTTACATATTTGAACATATGTGCCATTCATTTGGATATATGTATAATTTAATTACACATAAGTCCAATTCATTTAACATATGTGACATTGAATTGTACCTATGTGCAAACAACTTATATGGACATATGGACTTGGACATGTTCAAATATTTTGTCCATAACTTGGACATATGTACAATTGACTTCTACATGTATTCAATAGGTACAATTTCAAAATTATTGAGATCATTAAATCAACCGTGAGTGGTACCCGGATGTGAAGCATTTCTCATCCAATGGAAGCAGCTGCTTGCGGGTATGAAGCCCAGCAGGCTCAAACAGATGAATAATGCATACATAAAAGGGTAAACTTATAACGTAGACAAGCTCTGCAAGCATAATGGGAGTATGTAAATTGTACTTGTAACAAATCGTGATACCATGTCTTTGGAGAGAGTAATATTATCATGATCAAATTCTAGGTTGAGCGTAGATCGATGTTGGGACCGCGTGGTTTAATTAACCTTAAGAACTAGACTTATGACTCCATTTTCCAAGCATACAAATTAAACTTTTTAAGACCAGTTAGACTCTGCGGTGACTTTCAGACCCTTTAATGTCTTTCAGACCCTTGCAATCAGTGTTTTTAAGACTCTTGAGTGTCTTTCAGACCCGTCCAGAGTATCTATCACACCCCGAGTGTCTCAGGCCCCTTTGCCACGTTCACACCCCTGGCTATATCTTACAATGTCGGTGTCTATCGGACCCCATGTATTTGTGGGACCCATAGGTGTCTCTCGGACCCTATATTTCTGTCAGATTCTATAGGTTTCTGTCGGACCCCATGTATTAATTTCTTTGCTCGTAAAATTATGATATGTCGTTAAATTAGCATGTAAAGTTACGCTTATGAGTTCTCTAACTCGTAAAACCAGGTCCAGAACTTCTGGCATAAGATTAGTTAATCTTAATCATCATAAATTAATCATATAAGGATATTATTAACCACATAAGACAGGGAAGATATTAGTAATAACTGCGATGGAACAGTAACCAAAATGTGACCTAGGCTTCTGATATTCCCTGATTTTTGTCTGATTTCTTCCAAAATGAAATTCCCAGGTTTTTCTCTGCAATTTTTTTCATTATTTTCCATTTTCTGATCTGTAGGAACCCTGATATGTGTATATTTGGACATCTGTGCAACCGATTTAAAATTTGTGCAAATGATTTGAACATTGGTGCAAATGATTTGGACATATGTGCAAATGATTTGTACATATGTGCAAATGATTTGAACATTTGTGCAAATGATTTGAACATGTGCAAATGATTTCGACATTTGTGCAATTGATTTGGACATATGTGCAAATGAATTGGAAATGTGTCAATATTTGAACATTAATGTGCAAATACTCCATTAAATTTCACTTTGGCTTGCCATCGCTTGTGATTGGAAGCAGCCAAAAGTAGACCGGAAGTTTTACCAGTCTCCTAATGGCCCACCAGGTAACGAGGGATTGTTCTACTATTCCTCATAAGCGACATGAATGCTTGTGTCGTGATATGTAAATGAGTTGGAGATGTAGTTGTTGGTATGAAAAGCAAGATAAATTAGCCGGGGAAGCAGATTACGGTATTGAGCGGACGAGACAAAGCCGGCAAGAGGGGCATTTGGGGTCTTGAAGCGAGGGTGGGTAGGCGCTCAGCGGACTGAGTTGGACACCTTCTTCTTTATTAGTAGGCCGTGCGGACCCTCCCCTCCCCCCCCCCCCCCCCCACACCCTGTGTCAGTCGATTTACTTTGCCTGTGGGCTTGGACGAGGGAAGGAGCGGGCGCAGGGGTAGGATTTGGGTCTGTGGATAACCACGTGGGTTTAGGGTGGAAGGGGTGGTAGTGATCATTGGGCTCATCAGGTCTGGGCTGATCCTGAACCCGTGACTGCGAGCAGTCCGGACGCGCACCACGGCGGAGGTGAACGATGCGGTGGAAGATTCGGACAGCGGGGGGGGGGACATGGGAGAGATCCAGGATGTGAAGGCGAGAGAAAGGAGAACTTGAAGAAAGAGAAAAATGGTAACCAATGGCAACAAGTACATAAAAGAGAAATGGAAGAGAGGAAATCGTATAGCGGAAGAGAAGGGTGTGGCAGGGTGGAGGTGTGAAATAGAAGGGCAAGAAGCTTATAGGCGAAAAGAGAAGGGCGTGGCAAGGTGTGGGTGTGAAATGGAAAAGCAAGAAGCTTATAGGCGAAGAGAGAAGGGTATGGCATGGTGGGGGTGTGAAATGGAAGAGCCAGAAGCGCATAGGCGAAGAGAGAAGGCTGTGGCTAGGTGGGGTGTAAAGTGGACGATAGGGACGAGATAAGTTGGAAAGTCATGACGGGAGGGGATAAGAAGAGCCTAAATCATGGAAAGCAAAAGCTAAAGTAGCAGTGAGAAGCCCCATCAGCTTATCTATATCGACATGGCTTTCGCAGCATGCCAAAGGTTTTAGTCGTAACGCCTGATATTACCTTCGGGGGGATATTTCATGCATCAATATAGTCCCATTGCCTTCCGTTTATTGCCTTCAAGGAGTTCAACGGGATATCGCTTTGCACCTAATAAAAAGGACGAAGACCCTTACGTGAGGCGACACCCGGGGACTTCACATTACAATAACAAACGTTAATGACACTTTTTTGTCGCCGAAACAGTAATGTAGCGAAAAAGACCCATGCAATGCGCTTGATGCCGAATAGAAAAAGAGACCCATCCATAATAGGAATATTGCCCGCGATGGAGATTATCCGTGCACTTAGCTCAAATCGGATACTTCTCGGGTTCAGTAGGCTATCTGCCCTCGTTATTCACCCTCAGTCAGTATCCTTGGTATTTACCCCATGCCCTCTCCCGCCCCTACACGTGACTATAACGCAAAGTCAGTACAGTTCGGAAAGGAAAAAAATGAAGAGGTTTGCTGACAAGGCGTAATTGCTGTTGTCCCTGTCGATAGGGTTATGGTTATGGGGATGGTGTGACTATATTTACTGTACCACGTGACCGGCCCTTGTGGGCAGCTCGCCGGTTCGGTTATCGAACTTTGTGGTGTCTCACACCTCCAACTCGAGTGGCACGTGACCGCTGAGGGCCTGGAGGCTGACGTGTTGGCGCATGGTATTGCATTGTTGACATTGGATCAGAGAATGGATGCGAAGTGCTGCGGTGGACATTCCGTGATGAAAGTCAATGCCGCTCGCCTATAACTGTATAATGCCCATTGCCTTCATGTTGTCTACCTACGGCATGAACAGTTCAGGCCGTGTGTAGAACAGTCCAAATGTGACGTCATAATTATCCAGTCACATTGTTTATCATTGTTCAATCTCAATCTAATTTTTCAAGCAAGAGGAATTTGTGCTAGTAGGCTTTGCCTGCTTTTTGATTGCCAAATAAACACATGCTTAAACCGTTAACAATCTAAAAATTGTTGTTGAATTGTGATGTTGACATTGACGTCGTCGTCGTGTCAGCTTATCATGCTAGACAGAAGGCCATCAATGTTGAACAACATTTAAAGTGCATATCACAACAGCAAAATGCTTACAAAGCAACCGCCCGGACGCCCCCCACACTGTGACACAGTGACATAGCCCGCATGAAGATAAAATCAGAGAGGTAGCAACAACAGCACAGTGAAACGTTGATGACGAGAAAGTGACACAATTGTAATTGTAATTGCACTGTAATTGCAGCTTTAAGAAGTTGATAATAACTTGCCTAAACCTTTGAAAGCAAATTTAAATGTGTTACTCGAGGCTTCAAGTTTGTTTTACAATATTAAGGAACTCGATCAACATGCCGTCTTTCCGTTGAATGGATGCAAATGTTGAAAACCTAATATTACGAAAGGAAAAACCTACAGGAAAATGTGTATTATATTATACATCTACAGGCTTGCATTCGCCACGCGCTAATTGCCGAAAACTCCCTTGCACCACTTCGGTGGCATTTTCATCAGCCATGTACACATTTAGATTGCTTGGCTGCAGGCCATATTTGATGTTTCTAGCCACCTCGTTCTCCTTCAATCGCTAACCTTTACATCACGTCCTGGCTAAATGTCCCCGATGTCTGAGTTTCTGGACACCTGTGGCTTTACAACATATCCTCGTCTCTGGCTCATGCCGCGAGAGAAGGTGTGTTTCTGTAAGAGTGACAAACGAGCCGGTATTAAACTCAGTGACGCCGCCTTCCAGGCAAAGTGGAGTTTATCCGCGGACAATCGTCTCCCTTCCTGTCGCGACATTTGAAATAAGTATTGCCGACGCCGCAATAAAGAAGGACTAGATGTAAGCAGACACACATATATATATAGACCCCTTCCGTTTTCTTTTTACTCAGCAACGAGGCTACTGGAAGCTTGATCGTTATACCTGTAAAATTGATTCTCATAACTCTTAACTCATTGAGCTCGGCTTGTCTGCTGTTCATTGATTTGTAACGAGACTGCTCGTCGTCGACCGTTTGTCGATTATTATCTACATCGACGGGATCTGCTTTTATGGTCTAGTTGCCCACCTCCCCGCGTTGCGACTCCAGTTCCCCGCCCCCCCCCCCCCCCCCCCCACCTCTCTGCCCTTTATCCATCCCGATCACGAAGAGGGCTGAAGAGTTGGGCTGAGTAGTGCCACATTAACATGGATAAAACAGTAAGGTGTGGTACCCCTAGTATTAAATTTATTACATCGTAAACAGAATTGTCTAGTTATTATTGTATGTGTTTAACAGGCTTTGTTCATGCCATGCGGTCTTTCATTCCTAATTTTAGTAGTTTGTGCCGAGTGGTCCAAATCGCAAGTAAACAAACATATATTACATATAGCGTAACGCCTGAGTTGTCTTGTCTTGTCGGGCAGCGCCATCTGGCGAATGATCTGCGCACCAGAACTAAATGCCGGTATTGAGGCGAGCTACCCGACTAATCGAGTCTCTCAATGCCAGTTTGGCTCAATGTTTGGACGATGTCGATTGCAAGCTATTGTGGCACGTAGCCAGGATCAACTTTGTCAACCCACTTGCGTTTCCCCTAAGGAATAACTCATTGTCTTCGCAGCTTCTCATTTGATTTGCTATTCGATAGCTCTCCAGTGAAGCCTTAGAGCCATAAATAACTCCATATGTATACGCCTGCCATCCTCACCCACCGCCATACAGAACCATTGTGCCCGCAGTGTTGCTCGCAGTCTGTCAAAGTGGAAACCCGTCAAGCGGTACCCATGAAGCTGATCTCGCGCAGTTCTCGCCGGAGAAGCCACGGCAAGTCGTCGATTTCCCCTTGCCTCTAGATTAACACATCTCGGCACGATCTCGTCGCTGGAGGGCGCCACGTGGACAGGAAATTGGTAATAAATCCCCGGATGAGTGGTGTGAAGTATGGGGCGGGGTCCACAGTATTCTGTCATCCTTACGCCCGGTGAACTATCCCATATGTGCTCTGGATTATTGACTTGATGTCAGGTGATTTGCAAAACGGAACAATTTGTTCCTCCCGTTAAACCTACTCTGGGGTCGTTTGTATGGCGTAACACTTTGACAATTTTTGATCAGGTGTCCGTTCGGTTCTCATTGTAGGCCGCCTAGGGACTGGGTGTTACTGGCAAGGAAGCTCTGTTCCTAAATCATATGTTTTGTCAATCGTTAGCGAAGGCAGCCTCGATTCATTAATTGCAATAGTTTTTTATGAAAAAGTTCAGGGTTTTTTTTCTCACAAAAATGATTAGCTTATTTTGAGTCATGCATCAACACCTTATATCAACATGTAAAAAAAACTCAAACGAAACTAAATCAAACCATTTGGGTTCTTCTTTACAAAGATAATTCATCTTATTATGAGTCACACAGCAATACCGGATATCAATACGTAACAAACTAGCAATAAGAATACAAGATAATAATGAAAGTCCTAAGTCCTATCTATTGTCTGTTATCATATCTACAAAATGTGGCAAAATGAGCATGTTAACGTTAGCAAATGCAATTTTATTGCACAGTTCTCTAAGACTTAATTTAAAGATTTAAGGATTAAAATAAATCATTTGATACAATTGTCTGCTGTGTAAACCAACATAATGGTTCTGAATCCTGGTTCAATCAAAATAACCAATACTAAAGGTGCTGATATATAGATTTGCTTTATTAGGTCATTTTTGGGGGTTTTAACGCACAGTGGTGTGCAATACGTATTTACAACAAAAAACAATATGCAAAAAAATACACGCAAGTGAAATTAACCATACACACATTATTTATAGATTCATCTCCGCCATGTTAAATCCAGGAAGCCTTGAAGTGACACGACTGAAAATTAGTTGATGTCTGGTTCCTACTTGATTAAAACACACTTGAGGGCGCTCTGACTTGCCATGCTGTGAGAGAAGTGGGAAGTGGGTCGGTGGGAGAGAGAGAGAGAGAGGGGTGGGGAAAGGGTGTCTTTTGATGATACACTGGTGTTTGTTCTCTAGTGAGTTATGCCGCAGTCGCGTGAGGCAGGCCTCTTCATATTCTACGGCTGCCTTTCAAGCAGCGCCACCTCGTGGTGCATCAACGCACTACCCCCCATACACCCAGAACGAGGCTTCAGCACGATACATCAACTGATACGGGGCTGTAGGGTTTGGTGTCGCCCGGCCGATGGGGAAGGGGGGGGGGGCACTGGCAGACCCTGGCAGACTAATAATCCATTATGGCCTTGAAGATATCGTTTGCGGGGAGTTACCCCTCATAGAGAGCCAGCTCCCTGTGACGCACTTGCCTTGAGTCACGACTGCCGTGCAGGTATTGAATGGCGAGAAGCATTTCAATAAAGATATAGATATATATATGGATATATACATAATAGCGTGACGCTTCGACGGAGGTTGAGAGTTGCTTGTTGCTTCTGCTGCTGCTGCCGCAGATGTTGTAACCGCTGCCAACTGCCAGCTGTCTCTTCCCACGGTGACCTTTCAAGGTCACTATTTCTCCCGAGTGCTATCGGAACGTGGCCAACTGTGCCTTGTGGCAAAGAGGCTGGGGCTCTGGCTGGGGCCCGGACCAGGGCTGGGGCTGAGCTGGGGCTGGGGCTGAGCCTGGGCCTGGGGCTGAGGCTGGGGCTGGGATTTGGGCTGGGACTGGGGCTGGGGCTGAGGCTCTGGCTGGGAGTGGGGCTGATGCTAGGAGTGGGGCAATGGGTAGGGTGGTGCTGGGGCTAGGGTTGCAGGCTGGCGCAGTGGCTGGGGATAGGGCTTTGGCTCGGGCTGTGATGAACACACAATGGGTGACCACTGTCCGGCTTGCTATGTCAACACCCTGCCCCTCCTCACCTATCCCACCCTGCCCTTTCCCATCTTCCCCTTTCATACCTTACCACTTCCTCTCCTGTTCTTTCCCACACTGCCCCCTCCCCTTCTCCCTCTTCCCCTTTCTCACCCTGCCTCTCCCCTCCTGCCCTTTCCCACACAGCCCCCCTCCCCTTTCTCAGCCTGCCCCCGACCCCCGTCGGCCCGTCCCCTCACGCGGCGGACGACACTTCCTTGTTTGCCGCTTCCGGTCACCTCATGGAACAATCCGAGGTCGTGTTTACACAGGCGTTCAAACAGTCAAAGCGGTCTGATCGCGGAGTTGGGAGGCGGGGGATGGCACAGAGAGTACGGGGGTCGGTACAGGAGAGGGTACAGGGTTGGGGATATGGGTGGGCACAGGGGTGGGCACAGGGGTGGGCACAGGGGTTAGTACAGAGGGTGGTACAGGGGCGGGTATAGGGGTGGGCAGAGAGGTCGGCACAGGGGTGGGCACAGGGCTCGGTACATAGGCGGGTACAGGGGCGGGTACAGGGGTGGGTACGGGGGATGGGTATATGGGAAGGGTACAGAAGTGCGTAGGGTGGGTGGATACTACTCTCCGGACAGAGAGATGCATGGCTGCAAGAGATGTACGTAAGCGGGGTTAGAGGGGAGGGGGTACAGCGGTGAATACATGTGAATAGTGGTAACATGGTAATGAATAGGAGGGGTGGGTAAGGTAAGGTGGGTAGGGTACAAGGGGTGGGTAAAGGGGAAGGAGGTGGAGGTGGAGGCAGTACTATGTCTGGGAAGGAAGGGTTGAGATCTGCCCCGAGATCTTGTTCGATAATACGATGAAAGTGTAGATCTATAGCAGATTCCAAGGTCTTTGCGGTAGCTGAGAGGAAGAAAAGCACGGGGACTGCATGGGGTAGGGATGCGGACACACAGTGTGTGCTACAATGTGTTAATGTGCATGTCGTGGGTGGCAATACCTGTCTTCTTTCTCTCTAAGCCTCGGTTCTAAGCTAAAGACGTCACATGCGCCCTCACGGCCGTTTTGCCAAGGAACGCATTCTTTGATATACGCATCGATCGCACCCGAGGGCATGTTGTCATGGGAGGGGAATGGTTGAGGTGATGGGGGGGCAGGGGGTGACGTCAAAACACATTGTGTATACAAATCTGTCACCCGTCCGGGGGTTTTGCCCTGTTTTTAAGGTGTTTTTTTTTTCGTTATTTTTGGTTCAGCAGATGATTTCCTGTTGAAAGAAAATGGCCCAGCCCAGGGTATCCTTTTGGTTTATTTTTGATTTTTAGAGATGCAATGAAATGCTGGAGTCTTAGGCCAGTTTTGTGCAAATGTCGGCTAAATTGGGTTACCAGGATGGTGATTGCAACAGACCGATACAGGGCAAGGTTTTCCATGATTTAATCTTTGACTTGCGCGGATGTCAAGCGGGACCCTTACTTCAGGGTGAGGGTTTGATAACCTAGGCGGCATCACCCATCCCCCCCCCGCGCCCTCCCCCGCCTCCTCACCCCCCCCCCCCCCCCCCGCATTTAATGGAGCATACTCCCCGCTCCTCCCACTCCCAGACTGGATGAAAAAGTAGAGAGGAAAGCTCAAACACTGACAACATGATTTGTTGTTGGCATTTCTTGATTAATCGGCCGAGTTGGATCAGATATAGAATTTCCATTTCGTCCTGAATCAGAACGACAAAAAAAATCAGAAACCTAATTTCGACATTAGGTCTCATCAGAATGAGCAATCGCCCCTCAATTGCGGTGTAGAATCAAATATGGATAACATGTGATGGATGGGGTGGCCACGAAGCCCATGGTAAGGGCAGCAGTGCCCTGCAAACAAACACGCACCTGCCAGCGTCCTGCAGCAAAGGGCCGACGACATATCACGAGACATGCTATAATGTGGCCAGTACCCGAGGGTGGACGCCAAATCAATGCCATCTCCTCTTGCATCGAGCCTAACGAAAGGGCTACATTACTGGTTGCATTGAATGTCCTTTGCTTTCGTATCTTATACCAATCAAAAGCTCCCATAAAATTGCCATTTAATTCAAAATGTGGGCTCGTTGTTGCATAATACCATAGCAAAACAAAAAATTGACATTGAATTTAGAGTGAGTTATTGAGAGATTTCTAGTTAGCCTGTCAGAATATTGATCGCACAGTAAAACCATTACCTATTATTTCCTGATTGAACTTTATTCGCTGGCTGCACACGCTATGATGAAATAATAAAAACCGAGAGTATATTTTTCATACTGCACCTGTCATTACGGCTCAATGTGTCCGCTTTTACATTTCTGCGAATACTTTCCTTGCCAACAGCTTGCGTCGCGAGATGGTAAAACACAATGTCGTCTGCTTCACAAAACGAAGTTGACGGATGCCACACATATAAATATGTGGCATTCGGGAATTTCTGATCGTGGTGACATTTGCTGCACACAGTCTAAACAATTGACGGATCCAGACCCAGACCCAGACACTGAGCTCCGCCGACTTTTTCCTTAATCGTGAGTATGAAATTGACAATCGTAGCTGATGGTAGGTACAAGTGAGAAGTACTCGTCTCTGAAACTGACAACAAAGTGACTGCTGCTTTCTGTGTTCGACTTGTTGGTCCCACATAACGCATGTGGAAGACCTTTTTTACCACATGATTGGATAAAAACAACAGTGAAGTCAGTGAATGATTGACAGCCCGGACCGGTCTGGATAGAGCGGTTGCTCAGCAAATGCTGGTAGTTCGCCCACGACCTGTGTCACGTGACCCATGGGCCACAATATCGGATGCAGAACTACTATGGGACACTATGATGAAGCTGACCAATCCAGTTGGTTTTCAACGATCCTCTTTTTTAGTTTAGACATTATTTATTTCGAGAGGTTATCGATAACGAATTCACCTATGAATGACCACCTCACGAAAAGTAGTTGATCTTTGGTCCATCTTAAATCTAGCTTAATTTGTTGATGCATCTTCGTTAATCGATATACAGTTCTTCGTTTCCCATCGATCAATGTCGCAGTGTTGGGGTCCAGTTCTAGTGTCAATTCTTCAAATTTCTCAGTGTCGAATGTCGATTTTTCACGACGTACCGTGTGGCTTTTTGGCTAAGTTCAGTGTTATTTTTTTCAAAAATTTGTGTCGGTGTCGCTTTTTCAGATCCTCAGTGTCGGAATTGGGGGTCAATGTCGAATGCCGATTTTTTTAAATACGCCTGTGTCGCGTGTCGCCATTTACCCCTTCCAAACCCCTACTTTTGCAGCTTGTCCGGTATGTGGCACCTTTTTTCGCCGGTCGTCTCTGATGCCTCGAAAATGATTCAAAATTAGCCTACTGAATTTTTCGTCAAAACGTCATATATCCGTCTTCTCCTTGGTAAAAACACAAATACTCATGTCTACAGGTGAAGCCAAGGTAGGGTTAGAAACTTAAATCCCCGACGAGCTGTTTGAACAAAAGTTTTTGTCAACCCTACCGACCGCTCACACCCAGATCCACGTGTCTTAACCTAGAGCCAGGTTTCAATGACAGCACATTAGCTTACTTAATTTGAAAACTGGCTTGAAGTGAGACAATCTATCGTGTGTCCAAAGGGAGGAAAATTCTTCACAGTTTGTTTTGCTCGACGGCAAAGCTCGGCTGAAACCTCATTTATTCCAGTGAATTGGGCGAAAGATGCTTGTCACAGTTTTCCCCCATGCAGGTGTTTTTTTTTCCTTCCCATTTCCGCATCTTCCTTATTTCTTTACTTTAAAGGCCACCAAGAAGCTTTGCCTTTGCCTTTGATGCGTGTTTTTTTACGTTGGCCAATGTGAAGAGTCGTGCCTCCACGTTAATCAGGAGTCAAAATAAAATATGAATCGACTATTCTTTGTCTTTTCGCGGAAATGGTGATGTCTGATCTTGACGTATGAGACCCATTGGCTTCCGTTGTCGTGTGGATTAAAGCCGATCGTTTTATCTATCCATAAATGATGCTTTTCCAATTACTATACCTCCATTAATGTATTAAATATCATAATTATAATTATCATAAGTTGATGCACAATAAGTTAATAATGTGGTTATTATAGTCATCTGTAAGATATAATGTTTTCAATATAGCAAACACGAATAACATTCTCGCCCAGCCCCTCGGGGTTTAAAAGTGGTTGTAGAAACAGAACGAAAAATTAATTTAAGGCACAATATTTAATACTGCTTATTCTACTGTTTCATTTAGGTGTCGAGCATGAGAATCTAACTTTCCATTAAAATTAGAAATTGTCAGATGGATGAATATTTGCTAAACGGTGCATCGATTACCCTTAGGTAAATCACTTTGCATAACAAACAGAGATCACCACCACCAGCAGTGTCTGCCTCCAGCCTAAACATAGACCTAGCGATTATCTTCTTGTTTGTTCACGATTTCTGATATCCGCAATTAGCGACAGCAGATAACGGCGGATTGCCGGCGCCAGCTGGTGTAGGGTAAACTGTGGGATACTATTATGACAGATGTCTCATGGCATACATGGGCAGCGCTTTCAGGTATCTGTTGCGTCTTGGTATATCTGCATATGATAAGGCTATATCATATGCAATGCCAATGCCTGAATAGCATAGGTTTCATTAGAATAAAATAAGAATATCAGGAGAAACTTTTAAAATATTTTGAATAGAAATGATGTAAGTTTATTGAGGTTCTTTGTGTATCATAACACTCTTATTTATCGTGTGCAATAAACAACAGATTATTTTGTTAATCCGCTTGTTTTTGCCAAACTGTTCCGTCTGGGGTGGGAAAATATGCCTGAATGAATCGCATATTTTAAAATCTGATATCTATTTCCTATATAGCTAACATTCAAGCAGTGGGATAATGTGTCAAACAATTTTCAAAATGATAAATTCCGATTTTACATTTTTTAAATGTTTCATATCTTACAATTTCTAAACACCGGATTATCTACCGCAATTTATAACAATGTCAATATTTAGCTTCTTATTAGTTTTCTTACATTTGTTACTTGTTACAGTCGCTTTATTGCTGTCGGATTTCATTGAAATTGCCTTCTCGTTTCATTGTGCCTCTTATTTCATGGTTGATATTAGGCTATTATTATAATGAGGACTCTAATAATAATAATAATAATAAAAATAATACACCGCTATATGTCGTTATTATTAACGGATCAAAGACGTTGCACCAAATGGCGGCACAACAAGCGTCTTTCCCAGTGACCCACTCTCCCGAACAACCGCCTTTCAAAGCGCCGTGCTGTCCCAGTTCTAAACATGTGCATTGCCCGAGGCACAACAGCTGTGCCATTGTTACCCCAGGTCACCCGAGGCCTAAGCTAAGGCACATCCGGAGTTCCTGCTTGTGGCTTTGCGTTGCTTTTCGCGCTGCAATAGATTTCCGATACTTAATCAGCCTGTCGAATAGAGTCGACGATGTTTTTGTTCCGTCTCTCCGTCTTTCTCGTCATTCTCTCAACTCCCGTTATATCTCATTGGCCTCTATTAATGCCTTCACTGTCTTGTGCCCCACCCCCCCATCCCCTCGCTTTCTCTCACACGCTATCTCTCTCGTTATTAATCCTGGCCCTCTTCTCTCTCTATGCATATCCCTTTCTGAATTTTTCTCTCCGTTTCTCTCTTTCTTCCTCTTTATTTTATCTCACTTTATCTGTCCCTCTTTCTATCTGACTCTCTGCATTTCTCATCTGACTTCTTTCAATTCTCCTGATGAATGAACACTCATGAATAATCACGTGGCCATGTGTGATGGCTCTGATGGTTTTGGCCCCCTTGCCGTCTGGTGACACCTGCCGCTGTCTGCACACTCAATGCAAGCGATCCACTTCCCCAGTCTTACTAAAGGGCGGCGGGTCGTATGCCAACGCCAAAGTACTAGTATATTACTTGCCACAAGTAAGGCTTTTGTCGAGTAAGAGGACAAGGGACATGCATACAAGACACCGCATGATTACGCAACGGCAGTTCTACGGCAGTCAAGGTCTGCTGGCGGTTTAGATGATAAAATTATATATAGACCCGCAGATGATGTATAATCTCTACTGTTCACATAATAACATAATGCGACATATAACCGTTTCGGCCCATAAGATGTAGCGCAGTAGATTCCTTGTTTTGTCACCATTGTCTAACCCGTCTGGCCTACCAACGTTTTATACAACTACCCCGTCTGGCCTAACAAAGTTTTATACAACTACCCCGTCTGGCCTACCAAAGTTTTACACAACTACCCCGTCTGGCCTACCAAAGTTTTATACAACTACCCCGTCTGGCCCACCAAAGTTTTATACAACTACCCCATCTGGCCCACCAAAGTTTTATACAACTACCCCGTCTGGCCCACCAAAGTTTTATACAACTACCCCGTCTGGCCTACCAAAGTTTTATACAACTACCCCGTCTGGCTTACCAAAGTTTTATACAACTACCCCGTCTGGCCTACCAAAGTTTTATACAACTACCCCGTCTGGCCCACCAAAGTTTTATACAACTACCCCATCTGGCCCACCAAAGTTTTGTACAACTACCCCGTCTGGCCCACCAAAGTTTTATACAACTACCCCGTCTGGCCTACCAAAGTTTTATACAACTACCCCGTCTGGCCTACCAAAGTTTTAAACAACTACCCCGTCTGGCCCACCAAAGTTTTATACAACTACCCCGTCTGGCCCACCAAAGTTTTATACAACTACCCCATCTGGCCTACCAAAGTTTTATACAACTACCCCGTCTGGCCTACCAAAGTTTTATACAACTACCTTGTCTGGCCTACCAAAATTTTATACAACTACCCGTCTGGCCCACCAAAGTTTTATACAACCTTCCCGTCAGGTCCACCAAGGTTTTATACAATTACCCCGTCTGGCCTACCAAAGTTTTATACAACTACCCCGTCTGGCCTACCAAGATTTTATACAACTACCCCGTCTGGCCCACCAAAGTTTTATACAACTATCCCGTCTGGCTTACCAAAGTTTTATACAACTACCCCATCTGGCCCACCAAAGTTTTATACAACCCTCCCGTCAGGTCCACCAAGGTTTTATACAACTACCCCGTCTGGCCTACCAAAGTTTTATACAACTACCCCGTCTGGCCTACTAAAGTTTTATACAACTACCCCGTCTGGCCTACCAAAGTTTTATACAACTACCCCATCTGGCCCACCAAAGTTTTATACAACTACTCCGTCTGGCCTACCAAAGTTTTATACAACTACCCCATCTGGCCCACCAAAGTTTTATACAACTACCCCGTCTGGCCTACCAAAGTTTTATACAACTACCCCATCTGGCCCACCAAAGTTTTATACAACCTTCCCGTCAGGTCCACCAAGGTTTTATACAACTACCCCGTCTGGCCTACCAATGTTTTATACAACTACCCCGTCTGGCCTACCAAGATTTTATACAACTACCCCGTCTGGCCCACCAAAGTTTTATACAACTATCCCGTCTGGTCCACCAAGGTTTTATACAACTACCCCGTCTGGCCTACCAAAGTTTTATACAACTACCCCGTCTGGCCCACCAAAGTTTTATACAACTACCCCGTCTGGCCCACCAAAGTTTTATACAACTACCCCGTCTGGCCTACCAAAGTTTTATACAACTACCCCATCTGGCCCACCAAAGTTTTATACAACTACCCCGTCTGTCCTACCAAGGTTTTATGCAACTACCCCGTCTGGCCCACCAAAGTTTTATACAACTACCCCGTCTGGCCTACCAAAGTTTTATACAACTACCCCGTCTGGCCTACCAAAGTTTTATACAACTACCCCATCTGGCCCACCAAAGTTTTATACAACTACCCCGTCTGGCCCACCAAAGTTTTATACAACTACCCCGTCTGGCCCACCAAAGTTTTATACAACTACCCCGTCTGGCCTACCAAAGTTTTATACAACTACCCCGTCTGGCCTTCCAAAGTTTTATACAACTACCCCATCTGGCCCACCAAAGTTTTATACAACTACACCATCTGGCCTACCAAAGTTTTATACAACTACCCCGTCTGGCCCACCAAAGTTTTATACAACTACCCCGTCTGGCCTACCAAAGTTTTATACAACTACCCCGTCTGGCCTACCAAAGTTTTATACAACTACTCCGTCTGGCCTACCAAAGTTTTATACAACTACCCCGTCTGGCCTACCAAAGTTTTATACAACTACCCCATCTGGCCCACCAAAGTTTTATACAACTACCCCATCTGGCCCACCAAAGTTTTATACAACTACCCCGTCTGGCCCACCAAAGTTTTATACAACTACCCCGTCTGGCCTACCAAAGTTTTATACAACTACCTCGTCTGGCCTACCAAAGTTTTATACAACTACCCCGTCTGGCCTACCAAAGTTTTATACAACTACCCCGTGTGGCCTACCAAAGTTTTATACAACTACCCCGTCTGGCCTACCAAAGTTTTATACAACTACCCCGTCTGGCCCACCAAAGTTTTATACAACTATCCCGTCTGGTCCACCAAGGTTTTATACAACTACCCCGTCTGGCCTACCAAAGTTTTATACAACTACCCCGTCTGGCCCACGAAGGTTTTATACAACTATCCCGTCCGGCCCACCAAAGTTTTATACAACTATCCCGTCTGGTCCACCAAGGTTTATACAACTATCCCGTCTGACCCACCAAGGTTTTATACAACTATCCCGTCTGGTCTACTTCGTCCAGTCAGATGGCCCTGGCGACGTCGTCTGGCCCAACTTGCCGGACGCTAGCTGCCAGCTTCCTCAATTATCGACGACCGCTACATCCGTCCGCTAAAAGTCAAGCTGTGTATTTGTCACAACCGACTGACTTTCATCCCTGAAGGCAGCTGTTTTGTGCCGGTGGAGCGTGTGGCGGGCGGTTTGAGGCTCGTACCAGGGGATGAACTGTAGACACCGGGGCGCCATAGGTCGCACTGAGAGCTAATGGTTCCCAGAGCGCGGCAGACTCAGCAAGAACACCTGTTTTGATTGATCAGTTAGAAGGGTATGAGGTACATTAATCTGTAAGTGCATGCTTCTGCGAGGACTTTGGGGCTGGATCGTTCGTCGGCGGGTGGAAGCGCCAGTAACTGTGGAGTTTTAAGGGGTGGGGGATACTGAGAGGGCTACTACATCCCATGGAACTGGGGGGGGGGCGTGGGGGGGGGAGGGGTGAAGGAAAGAGGGACGGGGACTATATCTGATGGAAGTGTGGTCGGGTGGTAGGGGAGATGGCAAGGACCACATCCCATGCAGTTGTGGGTTAAAGGAGAAGACAATGATTAGATCTCATGCAGGGGTGGGTTGCAGAGGAAAAGAACAGGACTACATTCCATGGAACTGTGGACTATGGAGGGAAGAACAGGACTACATTCCATGGAACTGTGGACTATGGAGGGAAGAACAGGACTACATTCCATGGAACTGTGGACTATGGAGGGAAGAACAGGACTATATCCCATGTAACTGTGGGCTGTAGGGGAGAAGAAGAGGACTACATCCCATAAAATTGCGGGTTATAGGGGAGAACAACAGGACTACATCCCATAGAACTGTGGGTTGTACCACGAAACTGGGTTATGGGAGAGAAGAACATGACTACATCGCAAGGAACTGTGGCCTGTAAGGGAACAAAACAGGACTATATCATATGAGACAGTGGGCTGTAGACGAGGGGAAAACATGAGTGCATCGCAAGGAACTGTGGACTGTAGGGAAAAAGAACATGACTATATCCCATGGGACTCTGTGGTATAGGGGGGGGGCATGACAACATTCTAGGAAACTGTCCGCTTTGGGAGAGATTACAAAACGTTCCTGCCTGTGAGAGGAGTGAGTTGTGTGGGAGAATAAGGGTGTTTTATTAACTACCACACCTCTCCTCGCGCTGGCCTGGACACTTGAGACACTAGCCAACTCATCTATCACCCCCTGCCGAGAGCTTCGGGGGAGGGTGACTCGCGATGGCGCCTCAGGTGAGAAAAACGGTTATCGCCGAAGACAAGAGAGGTCAGGCCGGATCGGCGTAAGAGTATCAGCCGGCATCACGCCACCAACTCACGCTTTCGTTAGCAACTCCACCGCCACCCCCACCACCAACTCCAGGCGCCGCTTCTAGCAGCCTCACCACCAGCACCACCACCGACTCCAGCGGCCACCACTACCATCCCCACCATCCAATCACACCAGAAAACACCATCACCACCACCAGCAGCATCACCGCTACTACCAGCCCCACCACCATTAGCATCACCACTACTACCAGCCCCACCACCATCCCCACTGAGAAAGCCCACCACCACCACCACCACCACCACAACTACCACCACCCTCACCACTCCAGCAGCACCACCAACGCCCCACGACCACCACCATCACCACCCCAAGCAACACGACCATCCCCTTCGACCCCCACTCCACCCCGGACCGGCCCTCATCACGTCTTTGCCATTGTCTCCCAAGCTGGCCGCCAATCTCATTATTCGACCCCGAGTGAAAGCGCTCCAGCTTTATTTAAAGGCATTACTAAGTCGAGGGGGAAAAGTAACAGTGATCGCGCTAACGGGATTCTGTCAGTGTCCTTCGTCTTTTTCAAGCTGAATAAATCATTGTAGTCTGACGCCAAACCACCGCTAACTGCAGGACTTGGTATGAGGTGGTAACAAAACCAGGCTTCACTGCTTGAGTCCATCTGAATCTCTTAGTTTTGTGGTTAAAGTAACTACAGACGTCTAACCTAGGGCTATTTCACACGTATGCCCTACGAACTTTGCATAGAGATGTCTGTCAAACTTAGACTACTCCAATATTTTATTCTATATTCTCTGTCGTTTTCACACGTTTTATTGAAAGCCAGTATATAACTATCGGCATAATTTTTTTTCTGTGTGGTAACGCCGCGCGCATGCGCCTTTGCCCAGACTAATGTGACCTTGGCCTTGACCTTGGTACCGAAGCCGCGTGGACGCCCTTCCACTCTACTATTCATAACGTCGCGACCAGACGCCCCGCGTCTCCGCGATGGACATCGATTCTGTCTGCTTAATGCAATCCTCTGCCATTTTCATCCTTTTCATTTTAATCAGCTAGATATCGATCAGTGTGCTCGCCTCGTCACGACCCCTACCCCCCCCCCCGTCCTCAAACCCAGCCGGCCCCCGCTCACCCCCCGTCACCCCACCTTCTCTGTCACTTCTCTCTTTCCAGTCTCTCTGTTCTCTATCTTTCTGTTTATTTCTCTCTCTCCCTCTCTCTTCCATCGTTCATCTCCATCTCTTGTCCCTCCATCTCTTGTTTCTATCCTCTCTTTATCTCTCCTGCCACTCTCTCCTTCCCACTCTCTATCTATATCTCTGTCTCTCTCCCGCTCTATATTTGTCTTTATCGTTGTTCCTCTCTAATCATGGCTTTGCATTGCAGCGGATTCGTTGGGAACAATCCAGAAAGTCCGATCCTTGAATCCTTCATTATGTAAGCTCAACCATTCCATCATCCATTCAACCCATCCCTCCCCACCCCACTCCAACCCACTCCACCTCCCCCCATCCCCCGGCACTCCACGTTACTCCACGCCACTTCATTGCCCCCGCCCCACCCCACCCCGCCCCACCCAACCCCACCCCACCCCGCCCCACCCAACAGAACCCCACCCCATCCCACTGCACCCCACCCCGCCCCTCCCTCCCCACCCCACCCTACCCCATAGCATCCCACCCAAATCGAGCCCACTCTCCTCGCTTCGACCTGACTTGTAACGTTGCATTGCAAAGAACACGTCGAATATCTCATGCATAGCTGATTACCTTTGATTACTATTCTGGATCTAAAGCTTCTGATATACCTTACTTAACACATTTATCCCGCGTTCCACTTTCCCAATCTGCCCCCCCCCCACCCTGCGTGCCCTACATATGCACCAAGGCCACGTTGTAACGAGGTCATGATATTCCTGCCCGAACCCCCCCCCCCCCCACCACCACCACCACCAGCAGCATCACCACTATCAACGCCACCACCACTAATCACAACGACCAACCCCACTGCCACCACCACTACCGACCAGCACCACCACCACCAACACAACCGTCCAGCACATAACGAATACCTCGTACATGTCACGTGTTTCTTCACACTTCCGGTCAGAAAACGATTGATCACAATTTTAGCCAAGATACTGTCCTCCATATTAGTCTTTAGGGACCTGGTTTCAGGACAATGTCTCAGATAGTAGTCTTTAAGGACCTGGTTCCAGGACAATGTCTCAGATAGTAGTCTTTAAGGACCTGGTTCTAGGACAATGTCTCAGGTAGTAGTCTTTAAGAACCGGGTTCTAGGATAATGTCTCAGATAGTAGTATTTAAGGACCTGGTTCTTAGACAATGTCTCAGATAGTGGTCTTTAAGGACCTGATTCTAGGACAATGTCTCAAATGTATTCTTTAAGGACCTGGTTCTTGGACATTGTCTCAGATAGTCAAGGACTTGGGTTTAGGACAATGTCTCAGATAGTCGTCAAGGACCAGGTTCTAGGACAATGTCATAGATAGTCGTCAAGGACCTGGTTCTAGGACAATGTCTCAGATAGTCTTCAAGGACCTGGTTCCAGGACAGTGTCTCAGATAGTCGTCAAGGACCTGGTTCTAGGTCAATGTCTCAGATAGTGTTCAAGGACCTGGTTCCAGGACAATGTCTCAGATAGTCGTCAAGGACCTGGTTCTAAGACAATGTGTCAGATAGTAGTATTTAACGACCTGGGTCTAGGACAATGTCTGAGAAAGTCTTAATGACCCCGTTCTAAGATAAACATATATTGCCTTGCAGTCGTTAGGCACAACGTGTTTAGCCTCGAAACTACTACCTGATACGGACACCACCGCCTACGGGAAGCGCGCCATGTACAGCTTACTAACTTATTCCAGATAGGTAGATATTTTGTTTATTATAGTCACCTGTTAGTTAATAATAATATAACATACAAGCAACACCGATAACAGCAATATACCGCTCGCGTAGCCACTATGGCTTGTAAGTGACTTCAAATTGAACACATAATATTTATCATTTGTAGTCGCACTCAGTCTATTAGTATTATACGCAAGTGACCATGCTACAAGTCGTACACAACTATAGCTAATAAGAAATAAAACCTATATAACATGTAGTAATCACTCAACGATATAACCTAATAAGAAAGATCTACCATGCTGCTGATATGTATATAGTCAGAGGCTTCCAACCATACTGTAGCCGATATATAAATTGGTCCAGGAGGGTAAGAACATGATAGACGTTTGATACTCGTTTGTAAAACGTTTCCCTATATACATCACAAACACATACAGAATGAAAATTTATTCCGATTGGAATGAATATGGCAATAAAGACATAGGCGTTTCCTACATATCCTTAAGCAGCCAGGCATAGACTACCGTAGAACCGCGGTTGCGGCTCTTTATATAAAGCACGCACTAGCGGTTCCAGGGTACTACGGCGGCTTGCCTCCCGGGCCCTCCCGTGAAAACACATTACAACGCAACGGATATCAGGTTACATAAGCAGTTATCAACATATATATGTACTTGTCAATGTCAAACGTGAGATAAATTGAAGGTGACGCAATTTCAAAGAAAAGATTACTGCTTTAGTAGTCAATCGTTTAGCCCTTAGTACAATATCAATGGCCTTAACGACGCAGACGAGTGTTGCAGAGATGGGTCACGTGGGTGGGGCGTGGTGAGACCGGTGACACCACGTGGTTCTGATGTTGCCGACCATAAAGACACGTGACTGCATGGATTGCCCCGGGCCGCCGTCTGTTTGCCTCCGTCTCCGCTCCCGTAAAGTAATCCCCCTGAATGTGGTGTCCAGCTGGTATCGACGGAGCCGGGAAATGTCTGTTTGTTGGCCCTGCTGCCGGGAAGACCGAAGAAAGCCTTCAACCCTCCCCCCCCCCCCTCCTCCCACTCCGCCAACCCCCCTGCCCGTTTCTATGCGCACCCCACCTCGACGGACACCCACACGCCCACATCCCTCGTCCTTTCGTTCTGTCCCTGCCCACACAGCCTGCCAATAATCTTAAATTACCTGATGATGATATTCCCTACTGATTATCAAGTTTTCTCCCACCCTCACTCCCACACAGAAAATAAGCCTTACCCTTCCCTCCCTCTGTCCCCCGCCTCACACCTATCCTATTGCCCTTCGCCCCCACCCCCACCTCTCCTCCGCCCACCCACCACCCATGCCCCAACCACCTCCTCACCACCCATGCCCCAAACACCACCCCACCTCCCTACCTCCCTGCCCCAAACACCTCCACCACCACCCACCACCCTGCCCCAATCCTGCCCTGCCTCAGCACCCACCCGCAACCCCACCCCACCCAGCCCCCCACTCACCTGTACTCACACTCGGTCCCCGCCCTGGTGTGTGCCAACTGCATCCGGGCATTCCATGCGTCATGGCGAACGTGTTTGGAGACATCTTCCCAGAATTCCACTTCAAAGGCTCCTCTACATCGATTTCCGCAGTGGAGCTGGATCGAAACTATTTATCATTACCACACCAACTGTGTACAACGACAATTAAATCACATTTCAACAAGGGTTTAAACACACTGCTGGGGATTAAAATGCCCTGAATTCTTTAACGCCGTGTTTCGGCTTCCTTAATTTTGAGAACGCCCTTTAAAACTTGACAATTTCATGTATCAACACTCCGTTTGGGTCTCCCGAAACTTTAAAGTAGAGAAGCCTTAGCATGGTATATACATATATTCAATAACATCTAACATAGTAAAATTTAAGATGAACATTTGTGTGCACTCCATAACGTACGCACGCGTACAGCCATTGTAAACATATGGTGTGGGAAAAACAGTTTGTGTCAACTAGATGAACAGTTTAGAATCATAACTCTGGCCGCAGTAAAACCAAATTACATCCACCCCCTGAATCTCCCTCTCGTCCTAACCCCCTTAGTCCCCTTAGAACAGATACGTAGGTACGTAGGTATTTCACTATTATGCTGTACATATACATGACATAACACTGTTAAGTTTATTGAACGATTTAATATACAATATCTAGATGTACCACCCTTTACACTTATATATGATGTTATGACCTTGGCACTTTCCAGCGAGCAAAAAAATACAAAACAAATATAAAGATTAAAGTGTAGTGTCTGTTCTTATCGGCATAATATCTGATACCACGTGGCTCTTCATAGTCACTTCCATATGAAACTGGTGTTTGGACATGGGCACCTCGAGGTGTAAGGGGCTTGCTCTATCCACCCTTGCCACGGGCTGGCCTGGTATTGCGATAGCTTCAGGACCTGCCCACACCCCATTGGGGAGATATTATGCAATTGGACATTAAATATCCGTCCCTACCCAGGTCCAACGCCGGCAGATGCCTCTTCGATACTTCCTCTGACGTCATCTATGATGAATATCACGACCTGCGTCTTCTTTGTTTCTTGTGTTTTCTGCCGTTGGCAGGTAATTTGTAGGGTGGGGGTGGGGTGGGAGGTAGGGTGGGGGGAGGGGGCTAAGGGGTGAATGATGATTTTTTTATTTTTAAATTACGGATCATTGGGCTTATAATTGCGCATGAATAATATAGGCTTTGTATATTTGGTATCGTTCTCAAAGCCGTAGATAAGCTATTATATAAGCACAGTTTCTTTTCTGCGTGTCAAATGATATTTCATGCATGACAACTTCCCTTCTTACAAGACAATGATAATAACACTGCTCGGAGCTTTACCGGGAATCGAGTCTAAATAACATAAACCATAATTTGTTGCATTTTATAGCTCATAACGCTATGACTCTTCTTTAAATTCGTAGAAATTCGTAGAAAATCCGCGCATCCAAATAGAATATTTCATATATATAAATGAAGTGATTGGCACAATTATCATAACACAGTGCGCTCAGTCTCACGAATCATACCCTGACGCGTGTCAGCTCAATCGTTGTGTATATCATATATCATATGCGTTATTTGTATCGCTCACGTGTTACTCATGCATTGCGCATTTCCTGCAATAATCGATTTCTAACATGAAATATGGACCATGTATGTGCTGTATAGGGTTCCCTATCATTATGGATGGGTTACCTATGTGTCAGTTGGCTCTATGTAAGCTCACGTATCACTCACGCTTGGCATGATGTCACCATGGTAATGCCACGTCATGTCCATCAGTTTTTGCTCACCTGCTGGGCGGGTATTTTCCCCACACACGCGTAGAACACGTGCTTTATGTCCCTATAACCCGGGTTCTTATCCATACTCACTTTTATATTACTCCAATATTTGCACAGCTGAGGATGAATAAACCTGTGAAACCGCGATTTATTTTATTTTCTCCTATGTTTTCGCAATAAACCCGATTTGACCTTCTGGCGAATACTGGTTTCCTCCTCTCCAGCCACCTTTCAGGTCTGAGCGACTGTTATTCTTCGGTCGCGTTTGATTTTGGGCTGAAAAAGACGAAGTGGCGTTAGAAGTAAACTCAGCCGCGTCTGGCTTTCACTGAGGCGAAGGCTGTGTTTGAACGAAGGTTGTAAGGATTGGGGGTATGTGTCAGGTGTCTACATTACCCGACCGTTTTAGCTCGAGACTCGTGCGACCCGCAGTTTTATATGAGATATTAAGCTTACATTCGCACGCTGGTCACGATTAATCGATTATTACAACATAAAATTTGAACCCACCCCCGCCTTGTGGGGTGTTCTGGTAGTGTGTGTGACGTTATTTTATCTCCCTGTTTGTTTGTTTTATTGCTTTTAGTTTCCACCAATAATACTGCACCAAGCGTGCACTCATGCATATTCATAGGCACCAGGTATGCGTTTATGCATACTCATAAAGGAACAGGGGCAATGTGTTTGTTAGGATGTGCTTAATAATTATAAATTCATATTCAGAACTCTGTATAATTCTTGTTGATATCGGTTCCCCCAGGGTAACCTGATTGTGTTACTTCTTTGTTACTCATCGTTTGCACCGTTCATCGGGGCCTGAACTTTGCTTAGGGCGTGTTCGATTTACATGAAACCAAAACCGGTTTGCCGAACCGACTGTTCGACACGAGAAGAACCGAAACCGGTTTGCTCGACACCGTGAAACTATCGAAAGAGCTGCTTTAACGGTTTCGGTTTCGCGGAAGAGTGAGGCCGATCAACACACACACCATAGTTAATCATAAATGTATTGCTGGTAGAATATGAAAAAGACGGCATATTTACGCGGGCACAAATTCATAAGCACATGGCCATGGCCTTAGTTAATGCTGAAACTGTAAACAAATGAAACGATGCGTTTGGTTGGGAAAACGTTTGAATCTGGTTTAAAAAACGTTTTCCCTTTTCTGTCGGTTTCAGGTAAATCGAACACGCCCTAAGTAAGAGACAGCCTTACTTCTGAACACAGGCGACTAATAAACATTGCGTATATTTTGTTATTTCCGAGTCACAACGTGGTATTCGTTAATAGAGTCTTTGTGGCATAAAAATCGTATATACAATATACAGAGTATAAATAGTATAATAATTATGTTTCTATTCCTCTCCTGTAATTGCAGTTGGGTGGGCGCACTGACGGACGGCCACGATGAATATGACCGGGGAGCACGCGTGCATGTCCTTGGCACGGGCCCTGGGTCACAACGTGGGTCAGGCCGGCATGCTGACCGCCACCAACCTCTCCTCGCCCGACGTCCTGATCTCCAGCATCGACAACGTGACCGCTTCCGTCCTGGACGGCGGGTACCCGTACAGCGAGGAGTCACGTGACACCTACGGTAGCGGCGTGGACGCGTACAATAGCCACGCGGACGCCGTCCTCAGAGTCATGAAGAACATTATCACCCCAGCGGTCTGCGTCTTCGGCATGGTGGGCAACATGCTGAACCTCTTGGTCCTGACCCGCCGACGGATTCAGAAGACGATGGACTGCAGCATGGAGCGGTCGGCCCACGTGGGTCTGATCGCCCTGGCCATCTCGGATATGTCTTACTGCATCAGCGCCCTGCTGACGACTTGCACGAACAGCATACAATCGGTGTTCCTGGAGAAGGGCTTTCTGTTCTACGTCCAGCGCTACGGCCAGTGCTTCACCAATATATTCATGCACACCGGCACGTGGCTCACGCTCATCATGGCCGTCGGTCGCTACGCCGCCATTTGCCGGCCGCTCCAGGCGCGCTACCTGGTGGGCATCACCGCCACGCGTATCGCCATCGTCCTCACCTTCGCTCTGTGGACCCTCCTCGAACTGCCCATGTTCTGGAAGTACGCCGTACACGAGATCCAATGCTCCGAGGACACCTTCATCTACATCCTCGACCTGGGGCCCTTCGTCAATAGCAAGCGTGTGAAGCAAACGTTCACCTACTTGTGGTCGGTAGTCGGCTTCTTCATGCCCCTGGCGGTCTTGGCCTACTGCAACGTGCATCTGGTCAAGGCCCTGAGAGAATCGAGCCGCATGCGGCAGCTCTACCGCGTCCATCCGAACCGGGCCACGCACGGGAGCCGCATCACACCGACCCTGGTCTCTATCGTCTGCATGTTCCTCATCCTCGTCTCGCCCTCGGAGATCCTCCACTTCTACTACTACGCCATCCAGGGCGAGGATTACGAGATCTTCAACATGGCCATCGTGACCACCAACCTGCTGCAGACCGTCAACTTCGGCTGTAACTTCGTCCTCTACTGCCTCGTTAACGTCCATTTCCGGGAGACGTGGAAGGACATCGTGTACTGCAAGGCCTGCAGGAGGGAATACTACAATCGCATGCAGAGACGCAATACTGGCACGTCCACCGTTCCGAATCACATTACTAAGGCATCGCTTATGGCACAAACCAGTTTCGAAACCGTCATGTAGCCAAAAACCTAAACCAACAAGCAAGCAAGTGTCTTAATTTTACCGCTTTTTTATACGAGTCACCTTGAATGAACATCGATCAAATCGGTTTATAGATTATGCTCAGGTTATTGGAGCTGAGGGTTATATGTGCAGCGTGCTTGTCATCCAATAGGGATATTATCCAGTATCTGTCTTGGCAGAGTTACCTTGCAATTGTATCTGTAGTTTTTACTGTCGCAGTGATATTTGGTCACCTGTATGATAACAGCTCTTCAATTACCTCGTTCACGAAGTTATTCACGGCGGCAAAGCTGCGTCACGCGATTTAATATTAATTAATAGATGATGTGCCGTTAAGTGGATTTTCTTCAGTGGGAGTCCTACAACATATAATAGGTGGCCTCATGGACATCTATATTATAAATATTAAGTACATGTCATCTATGTTTTGTTCTGCCATTGCTGTGTGAAATGGTAATGGGTGTGAGAGGTCTTGGAATGGCATTGTTTCTCTGCCTCTTCCTTCGTGGTATAATTCCTCTCCGTCCGCGCGGGGCACCCCTGGTCTGCTAACAACACAAGTGCCCCCCCCTCAGTCAGGTCGGTCTGACCTTTATAGCTTCAATGTCTTTCCGTGTGTGATGCGTGATGCTTGTCGATCAAGTGACCTTGAGCTAACTGTCGGTTTCCTTACAGATTATACGCTACCGTCAAGATCAACGAAGTCGGCAGAAACTAGTCTGGATAACCACAAAGCGTGACTATGCCATGAGGTCTTGGTCTGTCACTTCCCCTAGTCGTAAGTCGTGCGAGTCGGCGTGAGTTACATTCCCAGCGGCAACGTACGTTTAACCTTTGACTTTTGACCTTTGACCTTTTTGACTGTTTCACACCGATATTACACGAACTTTCCACGGCAAGGAACAAAAAACAATGACCCTCCAAGGAACCAAATGTTTGGGCACGGACGGCCATCGATTGAAGTGCATAAGGATTATGCGGGGCATGTGCAGTGGTTGCGTATAAATCCGTATCTGAGCACGGTGGAGCTGCTCGGCCAGCGCGGACACGCTCTGTATACCCACAACACGTCAATCTGTTAGAGTAAACCACGTGCTTACGAGTGGTGACCTCAACGGCATTATGGATAGCCCTACGTTGGGCGGCGCATAACTATGTCACTTAGTTGAGGTCAGATTCAGACAGTGCATAAATAATTTCTAGTCATTTGTACAGCCAATGAGGGATCGATTCGTTCCCCTGTATATATTATTATATTCTATACATACATATATATATATGTATTTATGTTATTTATCAAAAAAAATCAAGTGACCTTGACCTTGCGACATATGAATGAGTGAATCTAGTCCAAGTAATTTTGTATTCATTTGACTGAAACATCGTGGAGTGGAAGTATGGTTTATCACAACATCATCTGATGGCAGTGGCCAATGAGCTCTGAGTCCCAATTCCGTTACGATACCGTGTTTGGTTCACGGCATCGACAAAACATGTTTGGTTTAACTAATTGACGAATGTTTATCGTCGTCGTCATGACGACCACTGCAGTCGTCACAGAATCACACGAGGGCATTAATCTACGATTTGATCCAATCGGAAGAACCCGCTGGCATAGATATATAACAGCATGGCAACGATAACAATATACAATATACCTAACAACCGGGATGTAGGTTTTGGAATGACATCACCATGCTTTGTTAGAGTAGTGTTTTTTCTTGTGCTATTTTGGCGAAATCGGAATTCCTGAAATGGCGTCTCACAAATGTTGATATTTCATCAAACGGATTCACCCGGTCAGTAGTCATACCGAGGGACCAACGAACTCACTGATGTTACAACAGTAATAACCAGAGAAGCCAACCCCGAGTCGATACGAAAACTACATTGTATAAACTCTTTACAACATTTTGACCTACCCTTTGGGTTGTAGCAACCGATCCGTAGGGAAATGTTCGCAAAGGAGAATTACAGGGTATAATACTAATAGTGATGTACTGACTGATCACATACCGGTGTCTTATATCTGGTAAAAAAAAGTTTAACATAAATGGGTCACATATAATGTTCTACGCGCAAAACAGATGTGATTGCATCCGGAGAATAAACGTCTGTAGAAAAGTGTTCGGTATTTAAAGGTGATTGCTAGAGGGTTACTTGTAAGCCTACTGATATATGATGCTGGCCTCTCGTTGTGAACGGTGGATATAAAACATATGTGATACTGTTCTGCAGATATGAAAAACATTCGATTGCGATGACAAAGTGTGCCATGAATACAAACGAAACCGAATTATTTACATTGTGTGGACGTTATATATGGATTATGGGTTGTTTAATACTTGACGCAAAGCGAGGCATATGTTATGATCATATGAGAATATGCTGCAGAAATATAAAATCCTAAGCGTCTGAAGAAAGAAACCGAAATCTTTCGCGTTGTCGAGAAATAGGAGCATGCCGCATTTTAGCGATGAACGTAAAGCAATGTATGTCAGTGCGATGTATAAACGTAGGAACGTCACCTTGTAGTTCAGCGCCTCCTGTGGCGTCTGCCGACGTATTTTGAATTCTTGACAAACATATGATATGTAAAGAAAGCAACAGCGTAGCCATGGATGTAGCGGTTGACTATGCTTGAATGGCCAGGCCCGATACATTCAAGCTAGATGTTTGAATTCGTTCAAATACCGAAAACGACCTGGCTAACACCTGACAAACGAACAATGCTTCGAGTCTCAGATACTTTCAACGGTTACAGACTAGGGCAAGAGTAAATGGCTCTAGAAGCCAGTAATTAATGTACATTGTATAAATCCATAATGATTGATGCGCCGGCGCCCCGGCTCATCTTCGTATGTCTAAGATATTGACACAACGGAAACACTCCTGTAGCGGAAACCCGTGGCGACACCGATCGAATATTGGTAACAAGGGAAATCATTACATGGGGACACCTATAGTGTAATAGCGCCATAAACAGGTCGCACTCTAAAGCCGTAAATCAAGAGAACTCAAATCCCCGCGTGTGGGTACACAGAGGAATGGTTTAGAATGGGCACAGGTAGAGCATACACTTAAAAGCGACTCTCATGCAGGTCTGTTCGTGTTATTTATTATATTAAGAAAACGAGATGTCAGGGTAATATGATCGAACGACGACTAAAAAAGTGGTGACCTTATATTCTGTGTTGTACCGAAGGAAATATGTCGTCTGAGTTTAGGGGCTCTACAGTCAGGGCTTCTTGTTGTGGCATTTGCGTCATCCGCCTAATATTATTGTTTATCGGGAGTTATATATGAGTATGTTATATTGTGATACTTTTGTTGACATTAAACTAGATTCTTACCAAAATGTCTTTGTTGTTGTAGTGTTCACTCTCATATTTACTATGTAGGTACTATCAGTGATATTAATTATGTACAGAATCGTGATTTTGCTTATTATTCTTTTGCACATGGCGAACTATAGGGGGAGGGGGGGCAAGGGGCATTTCCGTTCCTCGAGAATGGGGTTTTCATTTCACCGTGAAGTGGGATTGATCGCGGCAAATAATTTTTCGTGAACTGGGAATTGGTACTATTAGCCGACCGCCGTGATCAAGCATTTTCATTAATCGTGAACTGGGAATATTAATATAACTATAGCGCGTGTTAGCGGGGCGTTAGGCAATTTTATTGGCCCGACATCAAGCTGTAGCAGCCCGCCAATTTTCATTATCTTATTTATTATGAATAATGAAAATGAAGGGCTGCTACAGCTTGATGAAGGGCCAATAAAATGTCTAATGCCATGCAAAACTAGCGCTATTAGTATTATTAAGAGTTCAATCTAAATTTAGCGCGTTGACTTGTCTCTGCTTTTTGGTTTAATTTCCGAATGCAACGATCGAAATAAAGCATTATCCGCAGACTGTTTGCAAATCGCAAGCCTTTCCACATATAGTTGGCCAGTCGCCTTTTTGATACTATATATCGTTGCCAAGAAACATGGCACGTGCAACTAGGCAACTAGGCAGGTAAGCGGGCCATTTAAAGCTATAACTTCGATTTCGTTCGATTGACTCGGTTCTAGAACCATTCGTTCGATTGACTCGGTTCTAGAACCAGAATTGCAGGGTGCGCAGTGGGTTCTGGTTCTGGAATATGCGGTACGAATCGAACGATACTAAAACTGGTACGAGGGTCAAGGTCAACATGTATGTTGTAGTTTTGGCGGGTTTACATTAGACTGTGTGAAGCTTTGTACTCATGCTGTTAAGTTACAGATGCTTTGAGCGTCAGATAAAACTGGTATTGAAGATGGACACCAGTAGCTGTTTCATTCTGGAAATAAAAACCTTGTAGCTCCATTTTCATATCTGCATCCGGGTGTGGGGGGGGGGGTACTTAATACATTGCTGGGTTTTGGGTGGGGGTTCCGCAGTAACGCCCCCACCCCTTTTTCATCGCCCAAATCCGCTTGCTCAGGGCGTTTTACCGCCCAAATCCGCACACGAAATGAATGAACGCACACTTTCAGAGCACCCACCCCCCCCCCCCCCACCCGGGTCGCAAGTTTTTAAATATCCGCTCTATAGGAGTATATTTTTCATCGCACATATGCGCTCTCTCAGGCATCAAGGCACCGCGGATCCCCTCCACCAGATTTGTATAATAACTCTTTCTTGCAGGTGAAAACTCTTTTTGGGCCTACTTTTCTTGTTGTGGGACCCTTCCAAGTGGGGTTGGCGGGGGGGGGGGGGGGAGGGGGTATTGCCGTTAGTCGGGAACAAGCTTTCCATTTCACCGTGTGTTGGGAATGAGCAAACTAATTCTTCGTGAGCTGGGAATGAGATATTAGCCGACCGTCGTGATCAATGATTTTCATTAATAGTGAACTGAGAATTTTAATACTAAACAACCGTTAACTGGGAAAGCGCAAATTTGTATGATGCATCCGCCCTTCCTTTGTATGCGATGAGTTCTCCATTTAATTAGTCGTGACCTGAGAATAAAGAAATTTATTCTTCGTGATTTGGGAACGCGACCACTCCCCCCCCCCCCCCCGCCTCCCCTTCCAATCTCCGACATCAAAGGCAACCACTTTGTTCGTGGTTTTGATGTCGGAACTAAGTGTTCACGCGACTCCGCCGGTTTGTTTGTTTAGATTTTGTCTCAAATCGGTATCACGTAGCGAATATTACACTTCACAATTACATTTGACCTGGTTTACGAACAACATGGGACTTTAAAATTGTCAAGCGTACAAGACCTAACTTTCTGCCATCTTAATTTGGTCTTCGCGCATGCGCTTTGCGAACCATATCTGGCGAAAAATGAGAACCGGTTCCGAAGTTCTGGAACTGGTGCAGGTGTCAAATCGAACGCGCAGAACTGACTGTTCTAGTTCTAGAACCAGATATGGCGCTCAATCGAACGCACCCCTATTCTTCTGTGCGTGACGTCATGTTTCATTGTTCTATGCAATGCCGCTTTAGCAACAATTGTCGATTGCATGGGCAGGAGGGCGGTTCGAGTCAGAATACGGCATTTTAGCGGCCTTTAGATTTAATGTTATTTTACTAGTTAACATGACCACCAACTCGTAATAATAACACATAACCGTGAATCGGGAAATCGCTAATTTAAAGCATATATCAGCCCTTCCTATGTATACTGGGAGTGGTCCTATTTAATTCATCGTGACCTGGGAATAAAGAAAGTTATTCTTCGTGATCTGGGAATACGACCCCCCCCCCTTGCCCCACCCCCCTTGCCCCCCCCCCACCCTACTGTACCATGATATTGACTGGCATTCCTACATGTGCACTAGAGATGTGCGATCTGCTGCTCAGCCTGTTTACCAACTGAGCTTGGGTAGCTCCTCATAGCAGGAGTTAGTTAAGTAAATATATATATGGCTATCAATTACAGTAAGATACGAACTTAGATCAATCGATCAATCATTGTCAATCATTGTCACATATTACATTCAAGTAAGTTAATATAAATGACAGACATTTATGACAAGACCGAAGACGAACGGGTAATCACTCAATTTAGAAATAGTGTGTTGATCTGAAAATGATATGCAAGCAAAGAAACAAAGGAAACCCGAAAACGTCCGTAATAAAGCAGAACGGAACAGCTATATAGGATTAATTCATTACATCTTTAGCGACAAAACAAAAGAACCTCGAAAACCTCCGCAATAAAGCAGAACAGAACAGCTTTAGAAGATTGATTCATTACAACTTCAGCGACAAAACAAAAGAAACCCGAAAACCTCCGGAATAAAGCAGAACAGAACAGCTATAGAGGATTAATTCATTACATCTTTAGCGACAGTAATGGGTAACACATGATTCTTTATTGCGTGTCTCAACCAATATGCACTAATATTCAGAACGTGTCCTGCGTGCTCCAAGATATTTCACGTGTCCCTAACTTCCGAGAAACCACTCAAAAAGAGCTGTATTAATGTTGACTGTGCCATCATGACGCTCGCCAAAAATCACTTCCATTTGCTGCCGTTAAGTATTCATGCCCTCCCCATTAACCACCCACTATAAGACCATTCACACACGTTTAAGACATCGAAAAATGCCGTCGACATTTAGGTGGAGAAGAAACAGATCTTCAACTGGTTTATGGATCTCGCAGGCACCAGCTGCGTCTTCGTCAGCTAACGTTACATAATCGCGCTATTATCGCCCTCTGTGAAAAAAACCACTTGTCTTAACACCGAAAACTACAAAGATGCGAGGGACACATCGTGGCTGTCGTCGTGGCTGGCGGGGATGCCAATGAGTTATTTTGGGTTGATGAACAATTACTGAGTGTAAGCGGTCCGTGTCTAGTCCAGGGAAATATGAATCTCGATACATTTTTTGAGCCGAATGAATCGATAATCATTTCAACGCGTTCCTACCCTCATAGTTTCCCGATGGTAGGCTACTATTGGGGGTTAAAACATCGCTTGGCAATGAACGGTGAGAATTTCAACAAGAAAAATCCTGCCTTTATATCTACTATATTCACTTCAGCTGCTTTAAGTAAGCAATGTATCTATATTAACGTCACCAATGGCTACAAAGTATGTGCACTCGAAAAAAGTCAGTGTTGCCACCACATCAGGAAAATGAACTGAAATATCGTTGTTTTGTGTCACGTATGCGCAGTTACCGCTGGACTATCCCCCTCAGGACCGGAACCAGCCTACTCGACATGAATGCAATAGCCCAGCTTGTCGGATTTGCTGGAAGCAGCATAATCTATGGGCAACGCCGATTGGCCAGGAGCCAGACAGAACCTTTCAAATCTTATGTGGTTGAGCCTCAATTTAAGCCGGCGTCCGTGATACCCCGGCAAACCTGTTCAACTGAACTGCTTCCAGGGCCTGTCGCCCGGTAGCTTCACGACTGACTAGACCATCCTTTCATCGTTGCCTCCCACAGGACTTATCAAAAACTAGCATCATTCATCAGCCATCTACATCAGAGGGCGACTGTAGTTAGGTAGGCCTATGTCTGACCCGACTGCAATGGCCGACCAATAACCCGAGTGCGGTACTTCAATTGAGAAAGTTATCATAAGCCACCTTGTCTATAGCGAATAGACAGCGTCTGTTTCTAAACACGCGTAGGTCCTTCTTATGTTAACTGAATTACGCCTCATCTTCAATTTGGGGAGGTACTACTACAGGCACTACAAATTACACGGAATCAGTCAGTAAAACCCTAGCAGTATTCTATCATTGCCATGTTAAGAGCCTATTTATTTACTTAAATCGTACTCTTTGCTATATGTGGATTGCCTAGTTAAATAAATAGCTTGTGCAAGAGTTTAGTCAGCTTTTGACAGCAGTCCTGAAGGGGGATATCATACAAAGCTTTCAAACTTGCAGCAAATACAGCGATGTTGGGTAAAATATGCCCCAGATACAGTTTAAGATCCCACGAACTGTTGACTTACAAAGCAGAAACCTTATCAACTGAATCAGGGAGGCTCTCACATGTTGGAGACAAAACAATCCCATCTCGTTACCCCACACCCCAAGCCCATCTCTCTAGCCCACCCCAAGCCCATCTCTCTAGCACACACCCAAGTCCATATCATTAGCCAACTCCAAGCCCATCTCTCTAGCCCACCCCAAGCCCATCTCGTTAACCCACCCCAAGCCCATATCTCTAACCCACCCCAAGCCCATCTCTCTAACCCACCCCAAGCTCATCTCGTTAACCCACCCCAAGCCCATCTCGTTAGCCCACCCCAAGCCCATCTAGTTAACCCACCCCAAGCCCATCTCGTTAGCCCACCCCAAGCCCATCTCGTTAACCCACCCCAAGCCCATGCCGCTAGCCCACCCTAAGCCCATCCCGTTAGCCCACCCCAAGCCCATCTCTCCAGCCCACCCCAAGCCCATCTCGTTGACCCAACTTAAGCCCATCTCTCTAACTCACCCCAAGCCCATCTCTCTAACCCAGCCCAAGCCTATTTCGTTAACCCACCCCAAGCCCATCTCGTTAGCCCACCCCAAGACCATCTCGTTAACCCACCCCAAGCCCATCTCGTTAACCCACCTCAAGCCCATCTCGTTAGCCCACCCAAGCCAATCTCGTTAACCCACCCCAAGCCCATCTCGTTAGCCCACCCTAAGCCCATCTCGTTAACCCACCCCAAGCCCATCTCGTTAGCCCACACTCAAGCCCATATCATTAGCCAACTCCAAGCCCATATCGTTAGCCCACCCCAAGCCCATCTCGTTAACCGACCCCAAGCCCATCTCGTTAGCCCACCCAAAGCCCATCCCGCTAGCCCATCCCAAGCCCATCTCGTTAGCCCACCCCAAGCCCATCCCGCTAGCCCACCCCAAGCCCATCTCGTTAGCCCACCCCAAGCCCACCCCAAGCCCATCTCGTTAACCCACTCCAAGCTCATCTCTCTAGCCCACCCCAAGCCCATCTCGTTAGCCCACCCCAAGCCCATCTCGTTAGCCCACCCCAAGCCCATCTCGTTAACCCACCCCAAGCCCATCTCGTTAACCCATCCCAAGCCCATCTCGTTAGCCCACCCCAAGCCAATCTCGTTAACCCACCCCAAGCCCATCTCGTTAGCCCACCCAAAGCCCATCCCAAGCCCATCTCGTTAGCCCACCCCAAGCCCATCCCGCTAGCCCACCCCAAGCCCATCTCGTTAGCCCACCCCAAGCCCACCCCAAGCCCATCTCGTTAACCCACTCCAAGCTCATCTCTCTAGCCCACCCCAAGCCCATCTCGTTAGCCCACCCCAAGCCCATCTCGTTAGCCCACCCCAAGCCCATCTCGTTAACCCACCCCAAGCCCATCTCGTTAACCCATCCCAAGCCCATCTCCTTAGCCCACCCCAAGCCCATCTCGTTAACCCACCCCAAGCCCATCTCTCTAGCCCACCCCAAGCCCATCTCTCTAGCCCACCCCAAGCCCATCTCTCTAGCCCACCCCACGCCCATCTCGTTAGCCCACCCCAAGCCCATCTCTCCAACCCACCCCAAGCCCATCTCGTTAGCCCACCCTAAGCCCATCTCGTTAGCCCACCCCAAACCCATCTCGTTAACCCACCCCAAGCCCATCTCTCTAGCCCACCCCAAGCCCATCTCGTTAACCCACCCCAAGCCCATCTCGTTAACCCACCCCAAGCCCATCTCTCTAGCCCACCCCAAGCCCATCTCGTTAGCCCACCCCAAGCCCATCTCGTTAACCCACCCCAAGCCCATCTCTATAGCCCACCCCAAACCCATCTCGTTAGCCCACCCCAAGCCCATCTCGTTAGCCCACCCCAAGCCCATCTTGTTAGCCCACCCCAAGCCCATCTCGTTAGCCCACCCCAAGCCCATCTCTCTAGCCCACCCCAAGCCCATCTCGTTAGCCCACCCCAAGTCCATCTCGTTTGCCCACCCCAAGCCCATCTCTCTAGCCCACCCCAAGCCCATCTCGTCAGCCCACCCCAAGCCCATCTCTCTAGCCCACCCAAGCCCATCTCGTTAGCTCACCCAAGCCAATCTTCTAAGCCCACATCAAGTCGGTCTCGCTAGCCCGCCCCAAGCCCATCTCTGTAGCCCACCCTAGGCCCATCTCGTTAACTCACCCCAAGCCCATCTCTCTAGCCTACCCCAAGCCCATCTCTCTAGCCCACCCCAAGCCCATCTCGTTAGCCTACCCCAAGCCCATCTCGTTAGCCCATCCTAAGCCCATCTCGTTAGCCCACCCCAAGCCCATCTCGTTAGCCCACCCCAAGCCCATCCCGCTAGCCCACCCCAAGCCAATCTCGTTAGCCCACCCCAAGCCCACCCCAAGCCCATCTCGTTAACCCACTCCAAGCTCATCTCTCTAGCCCACCCCAAGCCCATCTCGTTAGCCCACCCCAAGCCCATCTCGTTAGCCCACCCCAAGCCCATCTCGTTAACCCACCCCAAGCCCATCTCGTTAACCCATCCCAAGCCCATCTCCTTAGCCCACCCCAAGCCCATCTCGTTAGCCCACCCCAAGCCCATCTCGTTAGCCCACCCCAAGCTCATCTCGTTAACCCACCCCAAGCCCATCTCGTTAACCCACCCCAAGCCCATCTCTCTAGCCCACCCCAAGCCCATCTCGTTAGCCCACCCCAAGCCCATCTCGGTAACCCACCCCAAGCCCATCTCGTTAGCCCACCCAAGCCAATCTTCTAAGCCCACATCAAGTCGGTCTCGCTAGCCCACGCCAAGCCCATCTCTCTAGCCCACCTCGTTAACCCACCCCAAGCCCATCTCTCTAGCCCACCCCAAGCCCATCTCGTTAGCCCACCCCAAGCCAATCTTCTAAGCCCACATCAAGTCGGCCTCGCTAGCCCACATCAAGCCCATCTCTCTGGCCCATCCAAAGCCATTTAGAGGCATATATTTTCATAATGTCATAGTTCAGGGTTTTACTCCTGCCTGTCTGCTTGTATTAATATCAAATATATTTTCGATATCAAAAAGCCATCACAACGTTACAACGTAAGCGAAATATCGCAAGTAACGACGCAGCTTAACCTGCTATAATCATTTAATAATAATAATTAATTTTATATGTACGCAGATATGGCCGTAAGTCACATAATCAACAATGCGATGCAAGTTGCAACGAGCAGGCTTGTTATACGAACATGAGATGATATTCGGATTAGCTATTTTACGCTAATCAATTTAACATTGCTTCACTCACTCGTATCAATACCGGTTGACAAGTTATCATTGCCCAATGTGTCTCTACGAGACCTGTTAAGCATTCTTTATAAAAAAATGTATTAAATATAATTATCCCACCCCAGCCCACCCAAGCATATCGTTAGGTTTAAAAAAAGTTAAATCATTATTTATTTGTTTGATGATCCGTTTGTTTAAAACTGCCATGTAAGTAATTTTTCATCAATAAAATAAAACATTTCCTAAACATATTGCATATAATCTTGATAGTATAGCTACTTAACTTTGTCTATACAGCAACTTTTCACTTATATGTGAGATCATTAGAGAAACATCCTGGATACATATCCAGTGGACAAAAGCAGTATAAAATTACGTCGACGCCTAATTTAGGTCAAAAATAGGTTGAACATGAGAGTTTTTATGACGTATTTATGCAGACGTCTTTTTGACGTCTTTATGCAGGCGTCTTTTTGACGTCTTTATGCAAACATCTTTTTGACGTCTTTATACAGACGCCGTTATGACGTCATGATATGCATTGCAAAAAGACGTCCTTAAAGGACGTCTATTAGCTTATTATATATTAACCTAAGACATGCAACACAATTACTTTTTAAACCTAATTATTTTTATTAAAATGACGAAAGAAACACAATAAGTTTTTCTGAAGTATTGTATTTAATACTGTCAACCATTGACACAACTGTTAAACCTAAAAGTGTGGCGGTAAAGAGTGAATGTAAAAATATGTAACATAAGAACTAATATTAATCCACGTAGATGTTCCAAATTAAAGGCACGATCTCTAATAGTTTTTCCTGACATTCCATGCTTCAGAAATAGGGCAACTCGTTTATACGCATTAGCCGCTGAAGCTCCGCGCATTTGAATGATGCTTTCTGCAACGAATAAATGTCAACCACATTGTCATTTTCCTGCCGTCGCGTAACAGTTTTACAAGTTTCTCTTCTGTATAGTCGGGTATATTGGTAGCTACACACGCAAAATGCTAGCAGCGCCCATTACTTGCACTCTGCCAATAGTTTGATATTTAATTGGAGCGCTACTTTTGCTTTCATAATTAATATGAAAGCAAAAGTAGCGGTCCAACTAAATATTGACATAAGTCAGATACAACGCCTACGATTTGTTTTTCACTGGACTGCGTAAACATTATTGTCGTGCATGCTTAAATATTTCTACATAGTTACATGTTTCCTTCTTTATCTGTGCTGGATTTGAACCAGTAGGCTACATTCAGAGCAAACCTAGCTAACTCACTTCAATTAAACAAGTTATATATATAACCGTCCACGGCTGTGTAGATTGAAATCTTCACAAATGCGGTCTTGTTTTCGTTCAGTCCCCGCATGTTTAGGCGTTGCTGAACTTTATTTGTCATCAATCTACAGATATAACTATGAAACATTATATGACGAGTCCATATCAGCATTAAATATTTGACATCTACTTCATGGTCAACAAATTACCGTTAACATTCAACAACCAAGTAATATATATAGCGCCTTATTATTCGGTGACTATATAGCTACGAATCTGGAAAATAACGGACACACTTTTCACTCCTCAATCTCTCCCAAAACATGAAAATATCAAAATTTACGTATGAAATGTGATTTTTGTCCAACAGCATGTGGTTCATACCAGTTGAGTACGTTCCGTACCATCTCTCGGGCATCAGTCCTTCCCAGTCTCATGCACTGTGTAACCTGAAGCCATTACATGCAGTAGCTGTCACAGATGTCATAATGTAAACGTACAAGACTCCGTGACCAACCTACTTATTGGTAATGATTAATTGCCCTTTAACCCTAGCCTCTCTTTCGTGGAATGGAATGTTGGTGTTTTAGGCCACTTTTGTGCACATACAGGCTAAATTGGGCCAAGGAACCTCCCGAGACGATGAACGATGAAGGAATGAAACATGCCCCAGATTAGGTGCCCGAGCCCGGATTCGAACCCAGGACCTATTGATCTGCGGTCTAGTGCGCTAACCACTACACCAGGGAGGCCCCCCCCCCCTTTCGTGGGTCTCACGTCATTAATTGGTCATGCGCGGTGGAATCAATTTGTTTGTGCCGGCTTTGGCATTGCGGAATAAAACTTCAAACCTTACGGACGTCTAGCCTTCAATCACTACATGGTGTCAGACGTTTAAGGAATATGGAGAACCTCAGAACCCCTGGATATATGCTATTTGATGCTGTTAATCTTGCAGAAGCCTGGCGTAAATGGGAACAATTGTTCAATGTGTATTTCGTGGCAGCAGAGTTGAACAAAAAGTCGAAAGCTACACAGGTAGCCATTTTGCTCAATCTAGCTGGCCCTGAAAGCCTTCAGATACATGAAACATTTGTATTTGAGGCAGAAGATGACAAGAATGACATTAAGAAAGTTCTGAAGCAATTCAAGGATTATTGTATGCCGCAAAGGAACACGGTGTACGAGAGACATAGGTTTTGGAGCCGCAATCAAGAGGAAGGCGAGTCAATCGACCAGTGGACGACTGAGTTAAGGACTCGAGCGTCAACGTGTGAGTTCGGAGAACAAACTGACTTAATAATCAGAGACAAACTAGTGTTCGGAATACGTAATGAACGAGTAAAAGAACGTTTCTTGAGAGAAACAGATCTTATGCTGGTGAAAGCATTAACTATTGCCAGAGCTGCTGAGGCATGTAAAATGCAGTTACAAGCCATGACGTCAACCGCGGACAGTACGTCACACGTCTCTATAGATGCCGTCCACAACAAGGTTATGAACAGCAAGGTCACCGCATTTCATACCAGAAAAAAAACATTTAATTCATCCTGCAAATACTGCGGACATAGACACGAGCCGCGCAATTGCCCAGCATATGGCAAAGTTTGTCATAACCGTCAAGGAAGAAACCACTTTGCCAATGTGTGCCGGGGAGGCGGACAAAACAGAAAGAAGAATCAAAGACCCGTCCACGTGTTACATGACTCAGAAAATGAGAAGGAAAGTGAGTTATTCATTGGTGAATTGTTCATCGGAAACCTGAAGGAGGATATTGATTGGACTGAAGAACTCTCTTTTGGTCCAGAAAGTGCAAGCGTGAGCTTTAAATTGGATACCGGCGCCAGAGCCAATGTCATTCCCTTTGACAAATATCGTGAAATTCAAGTCGAGAATTCAATGAAAGCTACCAATGTCCTATTAACAGGTGTTGGCAATGGAAAAATCAAGCCCAGAGGTTGCGCCTATCTGAGCTGCTCAGTAACACGCCGCAACGACGGTAATCGACAACAGCTGCTATTCTACATCACAGAAGAGAAGCTCTCTATATTAGGACGAACAGCCTGTGAGAGCCTGGGACTGTTGCGTCGAGTTAACGCCGAGGTTACTGAGACAGAGCCTCACATCGCCTCCAAGGCACCGTGTCCAAGGACGAGCTGCTCAAGGATTATAGTGACTTATTTCAAGGCCTTGGTCAATACGACAAGGTTTACAATATAGAGCTGAAACCAGGATTCAAGCCGGTGGTGCAAGCAAGTCGTACCGTGCCGTACGCTAAGCAGCAAAAGCTGAAGGAGACACTGCAGAGGCTGGACGATGATGACGTCATAGCCAGCGTAAATAAGCCTACAGATTGGGTCAACATCCTTGTCATCACGGAAAAGAAGAATGGTGCATTGATAGTTTGTTTGGACCCAAGGCCACTAAACGAAGCGATCAAACGTGAACATTACAACATTCCCACTCCAGGAGACGTTCAAAGCAAGCTCGCTGGAATGAAAGTGTTCACCGTTGTTGATATGCGTGACGCATTTTGGCATGTGAAACTAACCGAAGAATCTTCCTACCTGTGCACCTTCCATACGCCGTGGGGCAGAAAAAGATTTAAACGAATGCCTTTCGGTATATGTTCGGCCAGTGAGGTGCTACAGCAGCGAAACGACCAGACATTCGGTGACATACCGAACGTCCATATCATCGCCGATGACCTCATTATCGCCGGAAGGGACGACCTGGAACATGACGCCACACTCCGGAGAGTCCTCGATAGGACGCGTCACCACGACGTCAAGTTCAGTGCCAACAAGATCCAGTTCAAAGTCAAGGAAGTGATGTACATGGGCAACATCGTCTCCAGTGAAGGACTGCGACCGGATCCGGAAAAGATCAAAGCCATCACCCAGATGCCAACACCAACGGATAAAAGGAGCCTACAAAGATTTCTTGGCATGGTGAAGTACTTGGCAAGCTACATCCCGAATGAGTCTTACGTCACAGCACCACTCCGAGAGTTGTTGAAGGACGACGTTATGTGGAATTGGCAGCCATCCCATAACCAAGCTCTGGAGCGCGTGAAGGATATTCTCACCACCGAGCCTGTCCTACGTTATTACGACGTGACAAAGCCTGTGACGATTCAGGGAGACTCGTCATCAACAGGATTAGGTGCCTGTCTTCTTCAGGAAGGTAAGCCTGTTGCTTATGCCTCAAGAACATTGACGCAAGCAGAGCGTAATTACGCTCAAATCGAAAAGGAACTATTAGCAATATGCTTTGCGTGCGCCAAATTCCATTCATATATATACGGCAAGCCAACGAACGTGGAGAGTGACCACAAGCCGTTAGAAGTCATCCTAAAGAAGCCGCTGAGTAGAGCTCCACCCAGACTCCAACGGATGCTATTGCAATTACAGCGCTACAATTGCACGTAATGTACAAACCTGGAAACAAGATGCACGTCGCAGATGCACTGTCACGCGCATACATCGAGGGAGATCCCCAGACTGATTGGGAAGACGATATCGCCGTCATGATTCATTCCTTCATAGGTGAACTTCCGGTCAGTGCGTGCAAAATGGAGGACATTCAGCGTGCTACAGCTGATGATTCAACGCTACAACAGCTGAGACACGTGGTAATGACAGGTTGGCCGGATTACATTAACACTCTACCAGAATGTCTTAAACCTTATTGGAACATGCGAGAAGACATCTATGAAGCGGAAGCAGTACTTTTCCAAGGACGGAAGATCATAGTCCCGGCAAAGCTTCGGCCGGAAATACTGCAACTAATACACGAAGGTCACATGGGTGCGGAGAAGTGCAAAGAACGAGCACGTGTTGTCGTGTATTGGCCAGGGATGACACGTGATATCGAAGCCATTGTAGCCAAGTGCCCAACGTGTCTTCGTTTCAAAGCCTCCAACCAGAAAGAACCAATGATGCCTCATCCAATGCCACAACGACCATGGCAGAAACTCGCAGCGGACATAATGACTTTCAAAGGTCGTGATTACCTCCTTGTAGTGGACTACTTTTCGAAGTATATCGAGACGAGCATACTTCAAGACAAGACAGCGGGATTCATCATTACCTGTTTGAAGTCCATATATGCGCGACACGGCATTCCAGAAGAACTTGTCAGTGACAATATGCCGTTTAGGAGTCACGCATTCGCCACCTTCGCCAAAGAATGGGGCTTCAAGATCACAACATCCAGCCCCACGTACGCACAATCAAACGGGTTGGCGGAAAGACATGTACAGACACTAAAGCAACTGCTGAGGAAAGCCGACGCTGAGGGTAAAGATCCATATTTGGCCCTCCTCGCTCAAGGAATACCCCAATTACGGGCATGAAGCAGTCTCCAGCTGAGCTTCTGATGAGTAGAAGGCTGCGGGGGAAATTACCTGTTCACCCCGATTCCTTGGATCCCAGACTTTCACAAGCTCGGACATAACTGCAACAACGGCAGATTAAAGTTGCATGTGGAACTCTTTCCCGCCAAAACTAATGAGGTCAAAATACATATAAGAATCAGTCCTTGAATCATTCAAGACTTCTTTTATCTATACTCCACCCATACCAGACTGCCAAATAGTGTCTCTTAACCTTGTCCGTGATATTAATTTACCACAAGTTTTCATTTTAGGGGTAAACGTCATCAGTTTGTGTGCTTCGCGATGCTTTGGTATAAGTAGCAGTGCCGCGACCGAGTTCTGTGGTGTCACGAGAGAGACACGTTTGCCACACCACAGCCGAAACGGCGATATTTATCAGGTTTCTGAATTTATACAATGAAACAATCGAGTTTTCTGCAAATTTTGATATAAATTTCGCCTAGGCTTAGTTTTGGCGGGAAAGAGATCGACATGCAACTTTAAGCAAAAATCTCACTATGACAGGACAGCCCAACCACTAACTGAGTTGCAACCGGGTGATGTGGTGAGAATCCGTCGAAACAACACATGGGAGCCAGCAGTAATCACCAAGCTGCACGACAGTCCTCGCTCCTACATTGTGCACCACGAGGGTCGCGATTATCGCCGTAATAGACGCCATCTGCTACCCGCACCAGAAGCACTTCTAGATACCTCTGGACATGACGAAGAGCTGGAACCAGCGCCACAGCCTTCGGAGATCCCTGTTCCACAGCCACAGGCCTCACCAAGTGCAGTCCAACCTCGGCACGATGTGCGAAACCCAGATCGTCAACCTGCTGAAACACTGCAACCTCGTATCACGTCCCGCGGCAGAACTATCAGGCTGCCTGCAAAATTCCGTGACTATCACATGAACTGATTACGTATTCCATGGACTAGATTGTATCCCTAAGCACTAAGATATAATATGAGATCACGCTTAAGTTTCGTAAGAAGAGAGATGTCACAGATGTCATAATGTAAACGTACAAGACTCCGTGACCAACCTACTTATTGGTAATGATTAATTGCCCTTTAACCCTAGCCTCTCTTTCGTGGGTCTCACGTCATTAATTGGTCATGCGCGGTGGAATCAATTTGTTTGTGCCGGCTTTGGCATTGCGGAATAAAACTTCAAACCTTACGGACGTCTAGCCTTCAATCACTACAGTAGCTATCTGGATAACACTTGAGGTCCTGTGATTGAATGATTAAGGGCCAGGAAAATATGAGATCGTGATATAACCATCGGAAAAAATATGGAAATATGAAGATCTGAATCACAAGAAGATACAGATCACTATTAACAGATGGCTCTTGTTCACTATTGGAAGGTGATGAAGTTACAGTATCACGTACTGCATGAACTCTGTGCAACAGTCCTTTCATTTGATGCATTTTCTTCATTGCTGCTGCTACGGTCAGAAGTTAACGCTGCTACTTCGGCACACCGTTTGCGCCACCGCTTTTGATAAGACATGCAATAACCTGGAGTGAAACAGTATTATCTGTAGACCTAAATACATCTTCTGAAACTGTATAGACGCAAATTAACTCGCTTAGCTAGTTTTGGGTGTGGCAATTCCACAACTCTGGTGCTATATGGACGCTGTTCGTTGCTGCTGACGCTTAGGGTGGGATTGGGTATAGGGCTGTACAGTTCTAGCGGGTTCTGTTTCCGGTTTAGGTCTTTTGGGGACCAACAAAAAAACACGTGCTCTTAGAACGAGTGCGCATCACGCTGGTGCCTTGCTGCAACTGCGTAACGCGCACTCATTGTAGTCAACGTTTTAGTGTTGGGAACCGGCCAGCTGCGCGGTTTGTGCCTAAAGAATTGAGTGGGTGTGAAACTATTTTTTGTTTGCTTTGGTCCAGGCATTGTTAACTATAAAATCATAATATAGTTAAAGACAAGACATTTATCTTTCCATAATACATGTGGTCCGTTCGATGAGACCGTTGGAAGCGTTGTATTTTGAGCCAAATCATCGATGTTGACAGTTCCACGATAAACGGAGCACCATTGTGCTCACCTGCTCAGTCCATATAAGGAGCGTTGTTACGTAACCATAGATACCGCGCGCAGACACGCGGGTCATGATGATTATTACGTCATACGACATGGAAAACCCCACGCAGCACATTAGATCGTCTGACACTGACAGTCATTTATGAGGCAACCGCATTCTGGTTTATCAACTGCCTAACCGCTCATACATTACATAAATCTACTCGGATGGTTGTAATTCGGATATGCACAGAGGTTCAGTAGTTAGTTGTGCTTCCAAGGACAGTTTTAGCCGATCTTGTGTGTGAGGCGGGGGAAGGCAAACAACCGGAAGGTAGGCAACACGTACAGGCCGTTGATGCTAGGCATTGACGCAGAGGATAGGTATCCCCGTCTCGTGGGGTCTCGATAAGATCCCGAAGTGACTGTACAGCCCTATACAGGCGTCATTGAAAGTGGTGGGGGCAGGAATTATACGAGAGGGAGAGGGGTGGGGGTAGGAACTGAGAGGGAAAGGGGTGAAATGTATACATATACAGACACCAGAGGGTTGAACAGGCATTTCCGCTTGTCGGTACAACATAAATTGCACAGTGATGGAGTGTTATAATTAAGTGACGTAGTCTATCTTAAATTAGAATTATTTGTTCAGCTGGACTCAAGTTTAAATGTTCACGTGTAAATTATGATTCAGGAATAGAGTGGCGGTAGCCCCAAACTTGTGGCGTTGTATCCAAGAGAACAACGTGTTGTCAGGCAGCAGGGCAGGGAGGGAGGCATGACTGGACGCCTGTTAACAGTTTCGTGACGGGACTTCACTGGCGGGAAATCAGATTTCTCGATTTGCCCCTGGTTCAGACCGTGCGGGAGGCACAGACACAATAATTATACCGAGTTTGGGGCAGAGGAAGTGGGAGGGTAATGGCGACGTGACGCCTATAGGCCTTCAGAGGACTAATAAGCAGGACCTATAATTTAATGATCATGTTAGGGGTCAGGGATTATGCATTAAGGGTCAGGGATTGGGCATTATTGGTCAGTAATTAGGTCATGGATTGGGATGAGAGTTAGGAGTTAGGGCCTATGGGTAGGACCCACGGGGGTTCGGCGCCACGAGACACATAAGACCAGGAGGACACATACGGCTCCTACATACGTTCTCACCAGCGCTTATGTACGATCACTTGTTCTGCATCTGTCTTCCAACATCCGTGTCTTGCGCCCGGCACTGATAATTGGATACCACTCTGCCCTCCCCACTCCCATCCAGACCTCAGCGTTACAATGAGGTCAGCAGGTATCAGCAAGTGAATCTCGTTTTATGTGTGCGATACCTCACGAGATCCGATTTTGGGGACAACGACGTTATATGCGACCTTAAGTTTTCACTGCGCAGCTCACTCGCCCCCTGCTTGACGAATCAAAATGCTGTCATTCTAGTCACGATTTAGGACGTGGAACCAGGCAAACTGCGCGGTGAGCGAGGCCAGAAAAGGGTGGGTCCCTTCTGAACAGTTCTTGATTATTGAATAATGTATTGAAGATTTACATTGAATTGAAGGATGTTGTCTGGTCCGTAGTTGATGTTGAAGTGCCGGTAATTGTTGTTGTCTCGAAGTTGGGTATCATATGATCGTTAGTACAGTTGACTGCCGTGTGTAGTCGCTGCATACAGGTGAGTGTTATTTGATAGCCGTGTGGTGTCGCTGCATCCTCCTTCTCATATAACATAATCCCGCGTCCTTATTATATCCATAATGCTTGGGGTTTTATATTCCACTTCCTCTGTGATCTTCAGCTTGTTCAAATATGATAGAGTCGATATTGAGTTAATATATGTACATATATAACTATAATACAACAAATGATGTAGTTCACAGATCAAGTTTTTCCGGTCGCTTTGACAGTCTACCGCTTCCGGTATGAGTGACTGTTTCATTGTCAATTGGACAAGTCTCTGAAATTGTCTTTTCATTCCTCAGATGATCATCACTTATCCTTTCTTGCAGGTATTCAGGTTGAATAATTGGTTTTGGGATTATTGTTGGTTTAACGTGTTCTCTTGTGCGTTATAGTGTATTTCCCTCCTCATCTCGGACATAATAACTTCTTTGATGCCCCGGAAGTTTATCAATAATCTCTGCTGGTGTCCAAGATTTGTCTAGCCGAGATCTGACATATATGTCTTGTTCTTGTTGTAGTGGGATAGGTTCATCTTGCAGTCCTCCTTGGTCGTGTTTTTGTCTTTCTTGTTGATGTAGTTGTCGTTCCAGTTGTTGGTCTGGGTCATGTTTCGTAGCTTTTAATGCTCGTGTGCAGCTTGGTAGATCCGATCTTGGTGTCCTTCCAAACATAAGTTCCATTGGTGATGGTGTATTGGTATCGATGGGTGTTGTTCTGTAGATGAGTAGAGCTTGGTGGAGGTCCTGTCCTGAGTCTCTAGCTTTGCTGAAGATTGCTTTGATGATTCTGACGAAGGATTCAGCAAATCCTTTTTTAGCGTGCATGAGTGGGTGAACTTGTATTATGGTATATGTTATATTTAGAGCATAAAGCCTGGAATGGTTGGCCAACATAGCAACGTCGATTGTCTGTCAATATTTCAGGCGGAATTATATATTCTGTAATGATGATGTTGAAATGAAGCGTTATGGTTTTGCTTGTTTGGTCAGTCAGTTTGCGCACAATTGGGTAACGAGAGTATTGATCCACGATAAGTAGCCAATTGTGATTTTCGAAGTAGAAAAGATCAGAGCTGAGGCATTGCCAAGGGTATGTAGGTGGGTCTCTAAAGAGTAAAGGTAAGTTTGGGATTATGTCTTATACATATATCGCATTGATGTATGTGTGTTCTGATGTCATTGTCCATACCAGGCCAGTAGAGGTATTTTTTGGCGCGAAGTATGGATTTTGTTTTTTCTCATATGTCCAGCATGTATTTGTTTCAGGAATAAGGGTCTGATGGAGTTAGGTATTAAGGTTCAATCTCGTTTGAAAAGAAGTCCATTTTCGATGTTTATATCTTCTCTATATGTCCAGTATGGTTTGAGATCAGTTGAAACATCTCTGTGGCGATCATGCCATTCTCTGTGGATTATATCCATTAGGATTTACAGTGATTCGTCCTTGGAGGTAGAATTTCTAATGATCTCAAGTTAGTCTGGTCGAGCTGGAATCAGTGTTGTGACGGATTCAATAGAGATTTCATCCTGTCGGTTGGGCTTCATTGGGTTTAAAATTTCTGCAGTCCTATAGGTATGTCGTTAATATTCTTTTTTGCTATTATCTCCAACGGCTTATGATCCGTTCGTAAGGTGACTGGCCTACCATGAATATAATGGTCGAACCTTTCAAGAGCCCAGGTTGCTGCGAGACATTCTCGTTCGATATTGCTGTATCGCTGTTCAGTTGTGGTCAAAGTTCGAGATGCAAAGACAATGGGTTTCAATGTGGTTTCTGTCTTATTATTGCATTGTAATAACCATGCACCAGCTCCCTGCAGTGATGTATTAGAATGTATGACGACGTTGAGAGGAGAGTCAATTTGGTAGTAGTGAAGAATTCTTTGTGTAGCGATTTCCTCCTTTCTTGCTTCAAGTGATCTTTCTTGTTCAGGTCCCCATGTGAAGGCGATATCCTTTTTTGTGAGTTCTCTCAATGGTGCAGTTAAAGTGTCAAGGATAGGTTTATAACGGTTTAAATAATTGACCATACCAAGAAACGTTTGTAATGTTTGTATGTTTGTAGGTCTGGCTAATTCAGATATAGCTTTGACTTTCTCGGGATTAGGTTTCATTCTATCCTTGGTTATGACATTTCCATAGAATTGGATTTCTGTCTTTTTGAATTGCAGTTTATTCCCATTCAATTTGAGGTTTTTATCACGACAAGTGTCAAGGAGCTTGATAAAGGCTCTATCATGTTGTGTCTCATCCTCTCCAGCGCATATGAGGTCATCTGCAATACCTCTGGTGTTGTTTTGCAGTGGGCGCATAATTTCATCAAGTTGTCGCTGAAAGACGTCTTGAGATAAATTAATTCCAAATGGAAGGCGCAAGAATCGAAATCTTCCAAATGATGTAAAAAATGTTGTGAGGTAGGATGACTTTTCTGTTAACGGTACCATCCAGAAACCTTTATTCATATCAGCCAATGAGACGTATGGCTTGTTTGCCAGGAAGGGAAGAATTTCATCTAGAGTCCTTGAATAATGATGTTCCTATTTGACGTATTTGTTCAGGTCTCTGGGGTCAAGACATAATCTCACTTTGTTTGATCCATCTTGGTTTTTAGACACGTTGACAACGATTGAATTGACCAATCCTGTTGGTTTGTCAACGGTTGTAATGATGTTTTGGGCAACCATATCTTCAATTTCCTTTTGATGCAAAGGAACAATGTGACATGGTATGCTTCGTGGGCTATGGATCACAGGTATGTAACTATCCTCCAGTTTAATTTCGCATGGTTCCATTGGAAATTTTCCAATACCGGTGAATATTCCGATTTGACATATTCCTTTGTCAGAGGGGAAGGATGTTCCTTGTCATCAGAGTGAGTTCTGGCTTCAGGTAAGTTATTGGTTTCGAGATCCTTTAAATCCTTGTACCAGGGAAGTTATACCAGGAAAACCTTGCAGTACACACGTAAGTTTGGTATCATTAAAATTGCACAGGGTTGCGTTGTCGCGTCAGTGATTTTTAGAGCGATCGCGGCAAATTCGAGGAAAATATGGGCTGAAACGTGAGTCTAGCATTTATGACTTTGACTTTAGTCTTTTAACACGTTCGCCAATACATCCAAAAATCAGAGCGTCTCTGATCTGTTGTCAATTTCTTCGTTGTGAAAATTACAGTCTTTTGCCAAAAGTTTTACTTCAGTGAAGATATCATTGAAGCTATTCTTTTGCTTACATTCTCGAAGTTTTAGTCTTGCTAAGATTTCATTGCTTCTCGGTTTACAAATTTCTTCTAATTTCGCCCATATTGGTTCTAATTTGAAATTATCACCTTCAGTGTTCCAGCTGATCGTATCGTGTAGATCTTGCAGGTGATTACCACCGTAGAGTAGCAGGTAATTAACTTTGACATGTTCCTTCATGTCAAGGTCTTGTAAGGTCCTTCGAAAAGTAAATTAAAATGACGTTTGAATTTTAGAAGTCTTTGTGTAAAGGCCAGTGCCAGGGGCCCAATCCATGACAGGATTATCAAAGTTATGTCTTGTGGCCATGGTAAGTTCAACTTCAAGATTTGGAATTTAATCGATACTTCTTGGATGTTCTATGTGTAGGTATCATAGTATAGATCTATATCTGACACCTGAGGCTTGGTTGATCGTTGAACAGTTGCGCCTGTGATTGTTGAAAGTTGTTGAAGCTTTTCTTTGTTGACGATTGTATTCTTGGTTATGATTCCGTAGATTCGATTTGAAGACGTTGAATTGAAACGTTGAAACATTGACGCTTCATCTTTGATTGGTTGGTTCAGGTGTTGGGATCGATGACTTCTGACACCATGAATAGTTCTTGATTATTGTATAATGTATTGAAGACTTACATTGAATTGAAGGATGTTGTCTGGTTCGTAGTTGATGTTGAAGTACCGGTAATTGTTGTTGTCTCGAAGTTGGGTCACATGGTCGTTAGTACAGTTGACTTCCGTGTGCAGTCGCTGCTTACAGGTGAGTGTTATATGATAGCCGTGTGGTGTCGCTGCACCTTCTAGACCTGTATGTAACTTAAATAAGCACAACTATCTAGTGACAATATACTGATGAAAGACACTTTGAACTTGTATTTTCCCGTCAATAACTGCGGTGAGTAAACTTGGCGCACTACAGCCCGCTGAATACCCAATATTTGCGATGGCCTGACTGTGTTGCCGACGGCCGAATTACAGATGACGAGCGGAATAAACCATAATTCGTAAAAATGGGGAAACGGCTATAGGGCTGTACAGTTCTCGCGGGTTCTATTTCCGGTTTAGGTCTTTTGGGGACCAACAAAAAAACACGTGCTCCTAGAACGAGTGCGCATCACGCTGGTGCCTTGCTGCAACTGCGTGACTCGCACTCATTGTAGTCAACGTTTTAGTGTTGGGAACCGGCCGGCTGCGCGGTTTGTGCGTGAAGAATCGAGTGGGTGTGAGACTATTTTTGTTTGCTTTGGTCCAAGCATGGCTAACTATAAAATCATGATATAAATTAAGATAAGACATTTATCTCTCGATAATGCATGTGGTCCGTTTGATGAGACTGTTGGAAGCGTTGTATTTTGAGCCAAATCATCGATGTTTACAGTTCTACGACAACCGGAGCACCATTGTCCTCACCTTCTCAGTCCATATAAGGAGCGTTGTTACGTAACCATAGATACCGCGTGCAGACACGCGCGTCATGATGATTATTACGTCATACGACATGGAAAACCCCGCGCAGCACGTTAGATCGCCTGACACTGACAGTCACTCATGAGACAACCGCATTCTGGTTTAACAACTGCCTAACCGCTCATACATTACATGAATCTACTCGGATGGTTATAATTCGGATATGCACATAACTTCAGTGGTTATTTGTGCTTCCAAGGACAGCTTTAGCCGATCTTCTGTGTGAGGCGAGTGAAGGCAAACATCCGGAAGGTAGGCAGCACGTACAGGCCGTTGATGCTAGGCATTGACGTAGAGCATAGGTATCCCTGTCTTGTGAGGTCTCGATAAGATCCCGAAGTGACTGTACAGCCCTATTGGTTTCGACATGTCGATTTATCTTGTAATTGACTAACACATATCCAATGTTTCTTAGCATCATACTACTGATGCATATGGGTGATTTTATGAGCAGATATGATAGAGCCACTTGAGCTCAATAATACTTAATTGTTATTACAAATGTACCTACATATTTGTCTGAGTTATATATTACACATAGATATAGATCAAAGCATATGGGAAATGATATGTCCTTTACATATGTTTTTATGTATGATTAATTTTTGTTCAATTTGTCAAATTTTAGTTTTTTGATTATATTGAAATAATGAGTTTTTTGCCAGTCAACAATGAGGTGAACATACCAATAAAACATTGAAAAGTTTGTAAATATAAATTGGACAAGAGTACAAAGTATGTGGATGCAAATGTCAACTAAATCTATGAAGAAATGCAAAAGTTAACAGACTGCATAAAACTCAGAACATTTAAGGAAAATTGATGAATTTGCCAATGTCATGAATAATGTTTGTCATCACAGAAAGTAGAAAGTTGATTATTATAGCCTACTGAATTGTAATGTCCAATTATACTTTAAGTGTTGTAAACTGGTCTTTTCAAATAATGGAACACGTTATAATATATACTATAGCAACTGAGCAGAAGTATGAAAAAGTGATTATACAACACCAGTATATTTATTACGGCACAAATGTTAGCTAGCTAGCTAAATGTTAGAGAAAAGAATAAAAGTAACAACATGTCCCATATATATTGATGATTAGTATCATTTTATTGCTATTTGTGATGTTTATGGTGGTTAAATGAAAATATATATATATAAACCTGCCAAAAATGTTTAAATGTTACTCGTGTCGATATGTGCTACTTTTTATTATGGATATTTTTCTTAGTTTTTAGTTTTCTTGTTTTATTAATATATATCATATTTATAGACCTCAGGACAACAGTACCAAAAAGGTGTAATATAATCAAAATTAAGTCGGAGAATCTAAACAGAACATCTAATCATTACAGAGTTATGCAGCATTAATTTCAATGTAGATGTCAGTGCATTGCAGGTGAAAAGGTCACTTAATATGTCTATGAAAAAAAAAGTCTACAGACTACATTACAACCCTAAACAGAAGCACTATTTAAATAAAACGGTTTCAAATTGCAAATGTCATGAACAATATTTGTCACCCAGGGCTGACTTAATGTAGAACAAAGTTGATGATTATTATGTCCTATTAAACTATAGAATGTCCTATTTTATTTTAAAAGTCATAAATTTATCTTTTCGGCATTTCAATTGACGCAACGCAATCTAATACAATGTACCGGTAGCAACTGAGAGGTTTGAAAAAGCTTATATGTTATATTTATTATGGTACATAGGATTCATTAACCAAGGAATGTGCCATTGTCATTATTAATTGAAGTAATTGAATTCAGGAGAAGTAAGAGATGAAATTGACTTAACAAAATGTAAAATATATATTGATGACCTCTTTATTGGGATTTTTTATGTTTATGCTGGGTAAATAAAAAGCTCTCTATATATTATAATATATATAATAATATATTTCATAATATTACTGAATTTCTTATCGGTTAATTGTTATCAAAATTTTTACTAGTTTGTTCTTCTCTTGTTTCTTCTTTATATGTTTCATGTATAGATATCAGGACAAAAGTAGCTATGAAAGGTGTAATTTAATGTTTTGTACCTTCACTTAGTTTTTGTATCTGCTACATTTTATTTTATATCATATGCTGTCAACCCAATTAAACTGATATGATAGAAACAACTCCAATGCAAAGACCCAAATAGAAACTTATATATTTATATATTATACTTATAGATTTATTATCGTCATGTTTATGCAAAGTATGAGCAAAAAAGTAGTGAATCATGAAGGTTATACACTGAATTATTATTGATTCTGTATGTTTACATTACAGATTCTTGAGGAAGATCTCCATATATTTTAAGATGCCACAATTGTTAATAATTGTTGTTTCCTTGTATGTTTACGTCAAAAGGAGCAAAATAAAGTGTAATTTAATTAATCGACATTAGAAGGAAATGTTACAATTAAAGATTTATGCAGAACTAAAGCCATCAGTACAAATACGAATTAATAATATCAACACAAGTGTGCATCTATAAAAAATATAAACACTTGTTGTTTTATAAATTAATGCTTAATTCCACCATTCCGATAAAGAGGAAGCATAGATTATCTATTTTTGCTAGCATATTTGAAAGGATCCGTTAAACTGAGGTATGACTGAAGTCAAATGCATACATGTATATACTTCTTAGATAGTAAGTTTGCCGCACCAGTTTAACTTTGTGGTTTTCATGAAACTGTTTGTCAAAATACCCATCAAGAGTATGAATGTAACAGAACTGAAGCAATTTAGAAAGATAATGTTAGCACAGTAAATTAACAACATTGTTTATTTGAAATTTGCCTATTTGAATGGGAGTTGCATTCAGGATTGAAAACGTGTAATTTTGACGGCAACGGCTGTCCATACCTGTCACTCGATCACTCCAGATCAGTGTAAACATTGGGAAATCATCCACCTGTTGTGCGCCTAGTTAAGTGAGCGTGGCCAGTATTATGGAAAATGACATGTTCGAAGTGTCATCTACCAACATATTGACACGAAGAAGTTGACAGTTCTTTATTTAAGACGCACGAAAGACGATTTGCGACCAACTCCTTGTTTGCCTGGCCCCGCCGCGCAGCTTGCCTGGTTCCGCGTCATATATGTCGTACCTAGTATGACAGCCCTCTGCGCGCGGTATCCATTGGATACGCAGGGGGCGAGTCAGGCTGCGCACTGAACAAAAAGCACGTGTTCGTTTGTTTGTCCCCAAAATGCCAGGCCGCAAGTAGAACCCGCGAGAACTGACATGCCCTCTTGAAACAGGTCACTCGAAATTGGCGCGAAAGTGTAGTAAGCGTTGGCGTTTTGATGGTGATGTATATATATATATATATATATATATATATATATATATATATGTATATAACCGTGCAGGAAGCGGAAGATCACAGCCCGACCAGGTCACGTGCACGGGCCAAGGTGAATGGTCAGGTTCGTGCACTTCAGCGGGTAGGCTGCGCTCTGTTAGGGTGGGAGGGGTGGCGGCTATGAGGCCTTGAAGCGGGGGGGGGGAGGTGACGAGATGACAGAAGGGATGTACCCGGCTGTGGCGCACGTACATATGCCAGCTCGTTAGTAGCAAGGCCAGGGACCGAGTTGCGAAATCATGCAGTATACATATATAATCATGTTTGGCCTTAAGGGCCAGTAGAACCGGTTTATTGACACCAGAGTAATTTTTTGAAAAATTTTGTCTTACCTATTATACCTCTATTTCTTGTTCAAATATTCTGCTACAATGTCCATAGCTAAATTATGAATAAAGCCAGAGCCATGCCTTTGCTCTAACCACTCACCTTTTCCTATTTATTGCAAGAAAATTATGAAATATTGTGAGAAGTGCGCATCTTAAGAACCACAGCAATATCTCTTAAAACTAAGTTAATTGTCTCCCCAATCGTCCGAACTAAAACCAAGGGGAATAATTTAAAGTTACTAAACCAATATTACTGACTGACAGATGATTTTCTGTAAACATGTGTCCCTCTGCAGTCGCCATTTTTAACCGAAGGCGATAATAGATGCATTTAAGAAAAGCTTAATTTTAGAATGGATTCACACACGCCATATGTTGTCGGATTACGTTTATATTTGACAAGCATGTTCTACAACTTCATACTTACCAGTTATTGAGCTTTATCAGAGTGATCACATCACATTACCGGGGAATTTCTATTATATGGTGGGTCATCGTCACCTATTGTTTTTCGTTGACACTTCGCACATAGTCTCATATTACTACGCATTTGTTTACCAGTCTATAATCTGCCAGTCTCTAGCTGATATACACTTGAACTGAAGATAATCAAAACATGTATTCATATTTGATAACTGAATTGACATAAATTGCCCATATTTCTTCGAAAAAGCCCACCAACTTTAGGATTATGTCTTCAGTGAGATGTCGACACCCCACGTATGTTGTTCGGTTACCGCACGTGCTTTAGTTTCGCAGGTTTCTCAAGAAATCTGTACACATGTCAGCTAAATCAGACAAGGATACTTTGGTAACGTAATGAACAATAATAATGGAGTTCATGTTTCAGATTTCGATCATGTTTCAGATTGCTGTCAAGTCATATTTCCAACAACGAGGTCGCGGGTGATTGTTTACATGCCAGCGCGTGACATGCCACAGGGCACCACACACAATATTAACCCTTTTGTTACTGAAGTCACTTGCAAGGATTTCAATCTCATCTGCGTCCAGTGGGTTATTGAAATGCATTTTTAACATTTAAATTATCTGGCAAATTTTATGTTTCAGTGTGACAATATGCGGCCCAAGCGGGAACTCCCCCTACTCGGCTTGATTAATAACCAGCATGTTCAATGGCTGGAGACAAAGTAACCACTGATCGAACTGTAATTCATGTCTGTCTGTGTGTGCCGCGAGCCACACGTACAGCTCCACCCTGAAAATTGTATTAAGAAATTGAGAAATATCCCGATAATATTATATGGCACCGTCTTCATATATTTTTAAGATTGCTTTTCCGAAGCCGGATTTGTTTGCCAAGACACTCATTATTGCCCAAGGCATTGTGCAAATGAATTTATATTTTCCTTATCGTAAGCCAGCATTTATTACCATGATCTACTATCAATTAACACACACATTTCAATATTCATGGTGTTTGCTGCAGCAGGCCAATTTTTTCGAGTTGTTCGAAGGAGGCGACTTCGTTGCACAGAGATGAATGGTCCAAGTGTTCTTGACTTGGAATAATGTTATTGTACAGATATGTATGTGCCAAATATAAATTGTTAAAGAACGGACAGCACCAATACGTTCACCATCATACCCAATGTGTCAAGGGTATACGAGTGAAATTCTGCGAACCAGAATTGAAAAATGACGACCGACCTTACAAAAACTTGGGACGACAAGGTAACTTCAAGTCTGAGTTAAGAATTCCGTTTAAGTTAAATTAACAAAATAAGCCTCTTTGGCACTAAAACATTACGTCTACTTTCATTTAGATGAGGTTTAGCAAGTTTTTTATCCACTGGCCACTTTCTGTAACCAGACTGTATTGGTATATCAATTATTATGTTATGCTTATAAATGGCACCAATAGAGTGCAAACAATTTTTCACACTTGAAAATGTTCAGGCTCACAATGCCAATTCTACTGGCCCTTAACGAATCCAGCCTGAAGTTTAGAAAAAAAAGTCATAACTCGATAGTAGGCCTAATGGTCAACTTAGAGAGGAGCCATGTCTCTAAAACTAACCTCCTACTCTATCTCTTCAGCTTCGATCGTAAAGGGTTTTTACCCTTACTACCCTTGATGATTGATAGCACGGTCCCACTGGCATAGCCAGGAAGGTACCCAAGGAATCTGCCTCCATCCACCTTTAATGTGAAGCGGTTCTTCACTTGTGCCCCCCCCCCCCACACACACATATGGGTTTTGCTTGGGTTTTAGCTGGGCTTTTATATGGACTCCTTTGTGGGATTTATCGGTTTTGGTTACGTAAGTGTTAAATACAATTCATTGAGAGAGAATACCGTATAAATAAAATATAGCAAGAGCATGGCAACAGCTTCTAAACAAATCAGAAGTCTCTATCTGCCATACAAGGTACGTTAAATGATGAACAACGGGCGGTAAACAACCGTATGTTCACATCCAGAAAATAACTAAATTGCCCCTTTTTTTACTCAAGCAATGTATGAGCTTGATTTATTGCTATTTCTTCTGTGGGCGACAACGGGCTGGAAGGAGCAACCGTATACAGTATCCAGGCTGTGAGGCGAGGTGAGGCAGGTGAGGCGCCCCCTCACCCCCCCCCCCCCCCCCAATTTTACAGCAGCTAACTTTACAGTTAAGCGGACTACACGCAGTGTCCAACTTTACAGTAGCCGACTTTACAGTTCAGGGGACTACACGCAGTATCCAACTATACGCAGTATCCAACTATACAGTTAAGCTAGGCATCGGTTACCGCAGTATCCAACTTACATGCGAAAACAACGCTAGACACAAGTTATCGCAGTGTCCACCGCAGTGTCCAATTTTGCAGTCCAACTTTACAGTTAAGCCGACTACACGCAGTATCCAACTTTACAGTTAGGAGGACTACATGCGGAAAGAGCGCTAGACATTTCGCGAGGGGAGCGAGCGGGGCGGCTAGTAGTGTTTGCGTGGCCTTGACTGAATGTTGATTGTGACTCACTGGTTCAGGGTGTGGGATTAGAGATCGTTCATAAGCTATGGTGAGAACTTATGTAGGGGCCGTATGTGTCCTCCTGGTCTTATGTGTCTCGTGGCGCCGAACCCCTATCCTTAAGCCGCGGGTCCTATCCATAGGCCCTAACTCCTAACTCTCATCCCAATCCCTGACCCCTAATGCCCAATCCCTGACCCCTAATGCCTAATCCCTGACCCCTAACATTTTAAATTAAAAGTCAGTTATAAGTTCTGCAGGACTGGTCGAGATAATAGTTGCATTTATGTATTGTGTTTGTATGTCTGTATGGAAGCAAGTGACTATAATAAAATAATATCTGTCTACCTAACCCTTCACCGAGCCTAACAATAATCTGCGGAGTGAAATGGCGATGAGGGACACGGAGGACTCACAAGGTCCCCACAGACGTAGGGATCAGGGATTGGGGATTTCGGGTCAGCGATTTGGGATTTTGGGTCAGCTATTAGATATTAGGGTCACTGATTAGGAGTCAGGGATTGGGGATTAGGGCTCATGGATTAGGGGTCAGGGATTAGGATGGGGGTTAGGAGTAAGGACTTATGGATAGGGCCTATGGCTTAAGGATATATATTTGGTTTAAAGTAGCCATTCCATTCCCCAGATTATTTTTAGGGTCGAGGATTAAGGGTCAGGTGTCAGCGATTGGGGATGTGGGTCAGCGATTGTGGGTCATGGATTTGATTAGGGATCAGGAATTGAGGATTACGGCTCAGATATTAAGGGTTAGGTTACAGGGATTAGGAGTCAGTGATTGGGAATTAGGGGTCAGTGGTCAGGGAATCAGATGAGGGCTAGGAGTTAGGGCCTATGGATAGCCTAGGGATAGACGTTCGGTTCAAGGCCCACAGCGTGAGGCCACGTAGCGGGGGGCACGGCGATGAGGGACACATACGAGCCGCCGGAGGACACATAAGGTCCCCACAAACGTACGCTCAACTTTGGCGCCCAAAACTGCGAAATCCCCCAGACATATCAATCAAGCATATTTGTATAATAGTGCCCCCCACCCCCAATCTACCCCGACAGAGGGGGTCCGACATTCACGCCTTCAGTTTGGGGGGGGGGACATGCAAGTGGGAGTCTCACGCCATCCTTTGCGAGATGTCGATAGGTTCTAGGGGTCTAGCCCCAGTTCTGTGGCTGTAGGACGGGCAAAAATCTGACAGGGCCAGTCTACAGACCCTGTCCGATTTTTGCCCGCCTCCTACAGCCACAGAACTGGGGCTAGTGCGCGTCGACCTTGGAGGCGCTTTCTATATATCTTTCGTTTCGTTTCGTCTTTTACACTAATCCGCGCAGGTTGATGTTTAGGGCAACCCCCAGTTTATTTTTCCATGAAGTGAATTGCGAGAATGTCAGTAGGACCAGATGAGACGCTAACTTTTTATTTGATTTTATTCAGCACTTCTAATATGAACCCAAACCTTTTTATATTTGTTGTAGAGTCACATGAACACGAAACATCGCCATAGCAACTGTTGTCTGACCCCAAACGCATCCGGGCGAGGAGGTCAAATGAAAACACATAAGTTTTCAGTACTTTTTCGTACTTTGCAAGTGTTAATTTCTTAGGAACCATGCATATTAAACGAGTCATAGGAACTCGCTTCATATATTGATACACACAATCTCAAAATGCATAGCATACGACCATATCTGTATAGCGCTTGTGACAAATGCGAATTTCATCGATTACGTTCATAAAAACAATAATGTTCTCAATCTTCTGGGTCAATCTTCTGGGACAAATCGGTTATGCTGAATTCAGAGCATCGAATTTTTGGCGAAGTTTTTGGCGCCAGATTTGATATCGGTCCCTGCTCTTTGTAACTGGCAGTGCTGACGCACAGGAGGTTTCACCCCTCGTCGGAAGGGGGAGTGGGGGGGGGGCACTACATTACTACAGTGGTGAGGGTGTGCCGCCCATGCTGGGGGCATGTGGAGAACGAGAGTAAAATGCGAGATTTTGTGTTTCCTTGAAGGACATGCAGTCATATAGAGGTATATAGAGATAATTATTTGAACAAATTTGATATCAACTATAAGATATAGTAAAGAGCTGCAATTTTCTGATGAACACTTTCGATATCAACTGGAATATATATGGTCAAGAGCTAAAATTTTGAAGAAAAAAAAACTTTAGTCTCACATATGGGCACATCAAGAGAAATAATAGATTTCTGCGCCGGAGGTTTGAGAGAAACAAATCATTTGGGCGGCACCTATGCATATACCTAACTATTGGTAGTGCCCACCCAGAGGCTTAAGAATTCCCTTTGGTGGGACGTTTGACGCTCGCCCTGTTAACAGGCCTTACAAAAGTCCCGCGGCTGGCGTGACGGAAAAACCATCAATTACGAGTTAAGGTAAGCAACCCATAATAGCAAGATAAAAGGACTCTGTATTTGTGATTATTTTATGAAAGTATATCGAATTACACATCTTTTGGTGAATTTTTAGGATACTTTACCATGCCGTTAAAAAAATATTATCCGTTTTCCATATCACAAAATGACGAAAACTTGAGGCCCATTACGATTCTGTAATTTAGCTACAATTCATCGCAATTTTAATTCATTATGACAAGTAATAGCTCGTTGGAAAGCTTAAACCTCGTGCAATGCATGAATGGTATTACAAAATGTAAATAGTAGCCACAAAAAATAACAGACTGGTAATAACAAAGTGCAATTATGCAAAATCAGGACAATTTTTGCCAAAATTCGAAATCACTACCTTCACAAAATTGGCTGTAATTTCATCAAAAATAAAAATCAAGACACCAAACCATCTTTAAAAACTTCTACAAAGATAGCTCATTGAATAAAAATAAAGAAAAATATAGGTACCCTTGATAATTTCCCTAGAAACAGGTCCTGAATCTTAAAAATGTTATTTCGCAAATATTTCTCGGCACAGCTTATTTCACACCCATTATCAGTAATTTAGGCCTCGTATTTACATTGTAATATATCTGGTTATATATAATGGTCTCCGATATAATTATGATCTATACTAATGTTTTCTGAACTATTTATACGTTTTCTCGACTTTACAGATTTTTTTTCGTAAATTTTCTGAATTTATCACGAAGAGCCATTCTCGGGGAAATACCTGCTAATGACGTCACGAATTGGGGATTCCCCTGTGAATGCCTTAACGAGTTCGGGATTCCCCTTTTAATGACACCCGCCGATGTTTGGCGATGTTGGCCGCGATGTTGCCCGCGCAGCAACCCGAAGCGTCTGTGGCAACATGGCGCACTGATGTGTTCCCTACTGTGTTAATGACAGCTGAAAACAGCTTCTACCAATTGTTCAAGAAAAAAAAAATATCGCAGGAATGGACCTTAATGATCCGAAGTGATGGTGGACCTAATTTCAAGGTAATCAGTGATTTATTGCCACTGTTATTTGAAGAGGATAGTCGGATGTATCGCGGCCTAAAATTTAGTTTACTTGGACTACAGCACTGACCATACACGTATGCCCTAAATTGGACAATCACTCACAGTAAAGCAGCAAACACATGGTCCGTTTTTTTTTTGCATCCGTCTCCGCGTCCGCGAACGTCGTCCGTCTTCTGCGAATACACGTGTTGGTCTTCTTGTCCGTCGCCCGGCTCACTTTTCTATGTGGAGGCGGTTGTTCCAGGTTAGACCAGTCTAAGTAAGCCCGTGGATTCTGGCCGAATCAAACTACAGAGCGTCATGTCATTATATCTCATCACGGAATACACTGACACTGACTCCATTTGGCCACCTAATCAAAAGAAAACTGTTGCAATTATGATGCATGACCGCAACAACTTATGTAGTTTATTAAAAGAAGCAGTTGCATTTGTTTGTGACATCTGGAACCACATCGCATTCATGTAACATGTACACTGTTAAAGGAATTATCCTGCAAGTTTGAACATTGTAACTCGTTGTGATGATGTATGATCTTCTGATGTATGTTTTCTCCATTTGCTTTTATTAAATTTTTAAAAGCAGGTAAAGTATAAAAAAAACATACTAACATAAATATAAGCAATGCATGATTACACTTGGTAATTACAAGGTATGTGCAGTGAATGTCTTCAGGGTATGAACAGCAGACTGTCGCATTAACTTTATTCACATTTAAACAGTGTGTTTCCTTCATTATACTTGTGGTGTATGATATTGAATACAGTGTACTCCATCCTCTTGCATTGATACCGTGTATCGTAAGTAAGCTCTGTATTACAAGTGACGGTATGAGTATTCATGTGTATGCGTAATAATAAGTGTGATTTTAGGATAAAAAGGCCATTGCAAAAGGTAAATCAATTGTGTGTTTTCTCCTGTATACCGTTAATTTTTTAACTCATCAGAACGCTAGTCTGTCGAAGTCACAATACCTACCGTCGACCGTTTCTGACATTATGACACGCATACCACTTCATAATTGCACGTATACATTTTTCACAAACAAGCAAAACATGCTATATGTATCAATAACTTAAGTCAACACAAACAAACATATAGCATATGTAACAGTGTGTTGCAGGAGAACAATTATTCACATTTAGCCCCTATGACTCCAAACCTCCTCTTTCCCTTTCACAATTTTTCTTCATAATACAAGTATATGTATCATCATAATTTATGTAGGACCCTGAATTTTATTAAATGTTACTCGTGTAAATGAATACAACAGTGTCTTGTGTATAATAAAGTCAAACCGTACATCTCATGTAAAGGATGTGTCGTGTCACGCAATGGTTGTTTAGTACATGTCAATGTATGTCCATGTAGAATGAAAACACCTTAAAGTAGTAGAATAAAAATTCTCCTTCCGTTCATAATCCCAGTACATACACGACAATTAGGTAAATAAGTAAAACGACACGTTGTTATACCTTAACATTTTCAATCGTAGTATCTTGAGAGGTATATAACACATCCTCCTTTATCATCTCTAAAAATAGAGCATACAAGCGGCTGTTTCTCACAACCAACCTGTTCAGGCGTCACTTAATCGGAATCTTTAAACAACTAATATGGGAGTAATTGTATAAACTCTCAACATTCAACGTACGTGATCCCCGAAAAAACAGTCATAAGTCGAACGAGCTCTACAATTGAAAGTCACTTCCTTTCTATCTATTGATTGCATCCACCTCCTCGAACACTACCCTGGTCTCTGTTACCATGAATGACATGTGTCAACAACAGTAACGCTGTTACAGTCACGCTAAACCCGGTGTAACATAATAACCTATCCGGCCGTGATAACCTGTCCGGCCACGCTTCTTTCATGCCACTAATCCTAACCAGAACCCTAATCCTAACTCTAACCTAATCCTAACCTAACCCTAACCTAACCCTAAACCTAACATACACGCGCTATTTGCATAGCATCCCTATTCGCTGTGCATGTGCACACGTCAGCCGGACACTTTATCACGGCCGACAGGTTATCATGCTACACCGGCCCGCTATCTTACACGATATCCCTACGTCAGCTTCCACTTCCTTGTACGACACATGGCAAGTTCAAACATGCCCAAACCACAAGGGAGAGGTGGAGGATGGATGGGTTCGGGTGGTGAGACGAAGTAAAGAGAGCCAGCAATCGTCGGAGACTGACAGGTATACTTTGATGTCCGCATGTGCCTCTCAACCAATCACCAGTCAAGCGTCATGGTCTTGGCGTGGGGGTGGGGGGACGAGGCGGAGCATCATCAAGAGGAGGGTGGCGGGGGGAGCGGAGCGATATATAACATACAAGTGAACGGGCGGGGTGATTCCTTGTGTGTGTGTGTATGTGGACAAAGTTAGGACTACAGTCATGTCAGGTACAACGAAGACGGGCAAAACCCGCTGTAAGGGCACTTTTGATACCAATGACGTCACTCCGCGACGGGGCAATACCTCGTTTGGATGCGTAGGTGCGGGTGGGGGAAGGGGGGGGGGGAAGAGGGGTGGGGTGAAGCGAGGGCGGAACGGGGGGGGGTAAAGGCAAGGCAGGTAAGGAAGGAGGGGGTGGAGTGGGGTGGCAAGGCGTGAAGGCTGGAGTGGGGTGGGGAGCGATTCATGACCAACTTTTGGTGGTGGTAGTGGGGGGGGTCTGCGGCACAATCGCGGTATCAAAAAGCCCGCCTTTTTCTCCGCCTGCGTCAAATTTGGTCCCATACCGAAGTCGACCATCAGGTCTTCTAGTAAAGTGAGGTCATAAGTTTTTTGGAAAATGCATGCAATTATACCTCCATCACTGTCTTTGTTTTTTGACTAACTTTAGAGGATTCAGCAATCACTATGGGGCTCTAACGGTTCATGCAAATTCGAACCATGCAAGCGGGATCCGCCCGGATCCGCTTTGGCTCCTTAATTTCGCCCATCTCCGGTGGCTCTTAAAGTTCACCCGTCCCTATTAAGTCTATACCAAGGATAGTGTATAATACTATTATACACTCTCCTTGGTCTACATCAAACAGACCCCCAGCCCATACATAACCGTTACAGTCATCAATTCCATACATCCCTAAACTTGTTTTTTATCTTTTTATGTGCCAATAATTAACCTATAACGCACACACCACTTCTATTCAGCTCAACCCGGAACAAAACAATACCATGATGACGGGGCAATTGGTTTCGCCAGTGACAATTATTCATGATATTGGCTGTGGCCGTACTACATTTCTGGACTGTGCGTGCTAGGCCGCACGCGATTAGACCCGGCAGTGGATTTACTTTCAGAAAGTCGGTCCGGAACTATATATGCTACCTCAGGCGAAGTACCTCACGTAGAGACTGACATTTCACCGTGTTTTCCAGCCGGTTGCAACTTTCTATAGCGTCCATATTGAGCCAGTGGCGGCCATTCCAACTCGACAAGGTCCCTGCGTGGATTCACCGATAATATCGACAGCTCATTGGCGGCAAAGCGAGGTAGGTGCCCTTTCTTTCAAGCGCTATATAGCGCTCAAACGAAGTGTTTTGCGTCAAAAGCACAAACTTTTGGCGCTGGATCCGCTCTACAATTTGTCGCAAAAATCACAGCTGTAGATTTGCTTGTAATTTTGAAATCAGCATACTTTAACTGAACCATTTGATAACATCACACGGGCAGCTACATAGCTCGGATACATAGGGCCCCAGATGGTCTTTTTCGACCATGTTTTAAAAGCGACAAACGACATGGACCTTTTCTTAAAATCGACATGCGACATGGACCTCTTCTAAAATCGACATGGCTACCACCAACCCTAGCCCCCCCCCCCCCCCCCCACTCGATCGAGTCATGAAGTACGACCCACATACGAGGTCAGAAATTGGCGAGGGTGTCAGTGCGTGGTTTTGCCCTTATCAATATATCGCCTACCAACCAAAGTACTTCCACAAGAAGTGACAAAAAAAATCCCATCTGCAATAAATATAGCACGAAGTTTACACAAAATGGCAGAGCGAGTGTCGAGAAAAAGGCGTGTTGTGTAGCCTATTGCAGATGTTTTTTTTAGAAGGTAAACAGTTCATATGTAAGGTAACGAAAGAAATGTTCAGGGCCATGTGTCAGGGCCAGGCAGTTCATGCATAGCGGCGCATTGTTAAGGAACATTTTTTGTATGTATAGGCCTATGCAGAAAAAAAAATACTGTATGAGCAGGTTTAATTTTAATGCAGAACAAATGAAGTAGATTTAGATATGGAAAAACATTATTGATCAAATGTAAATGTGTGCAAAGTAACATGTCACTACATGTACATACATATAACGGGTACCATGAGACGAGCGACTGATCTCCCAACAGAGGGCGTTCCACTTACGCTGAGAAACGAGCTCCCTCTGCTGGCAGAGTGGAGCGACTGTTATAAACCGAACCTCAGTGAAACTTTTGTGATCACAAAATATCCAGCGAGCATAATCTGATCATACCTAACCAAGAAGTCGGGGGCGTACCTTTCACATCAAAACACATACAAGGTAGATCTAAGTGGCGTATTTTGATATCTCTCGGCCCGGCCCTCAGTGGACCCCACTAAAGTCGAAGTCCTAAATGCCGTAGCGTGTCGTTTCGGTCCATATCTTCCGTAAACTGGTAAATCAGCCGCGATCGTTTTGAGAATTCCGGACGTGAGAAAGCAACGCCGTGCAATTTTAATGATACCAAACTTACGTTTGTACTGCAATGTTATCCCTTTTAATGAAACAAAAAATATTTCTCCATGCTGACACTCCATTGGCAGGTGACACCCTTTCACAAATAGACTAAATCACAGTCAATGAACGATGAAAGGCTCTATAGTTGCCATGGCATCCTCGTGGCTGGTATAAATATAGAGCATGTATTGTTCAAAGCACATTCGGCGCCATGACAACCATCATTTTATGACGCGAGTTTTAGTATTTTGGCGACAGAACGTTTTCTGCCAATGGCATGTCAGCATGAAGAAATATTCTTTGTGTCATAAAAAAGGATAACATTACAGTACAAACGTAAGTTTGGTATCATTAAAATTGCACGGTGTTGCTTTCTCACGTCAGGGATTTTGAAAACGATCGCGGCAGATTTACGGAAAATATAGGCCGAAACGATACGCTACGGCATTTATGACTTTGACTTTAGTACTATAGGACCCCTTTTCCCGACCAACCGTCGTGTGCTCCAACATTTCTTCGCCAAAATATAACCGAAACAACCTAAAGTCATAAATTAAATGTCGTAGGACTGACGTTTCGACTGACCATATTTTCCTGAAAACCGGTGACTGACGACAGTGACGTAAGAAAGCAATGCCTGGTAATTTTAATTATAACAAACTTACGTGTGTACTGCGATGTTATTCCTTTTTATGACACAAACAATATTTCCTTAAATTTACAGCTTGTCAATGTCAGGCAGTAGCGGATCACTTCTCTTTTCACTGTTCCATCATTTCTATTAAAAGCCACTAAATCTAGTAAATGTATAAACTACGACATATTTCAAAGATAATTAACTACTGACGTAAAATAAGTCCAAAAACGTAAGGTTTTACCAATATTTACACTTTTTTTTTACCTCAAATGCACTTCCTCTTTACTCTGCTAGTACTCCTGCAAAGCCGCAACTTTCATTTCAACAGGCCACTCTTGCTAAAGTGAATACATCTGTTCACAATCAAGGTAATATTTACATAGCTGTATATACCTTGAACCTTCAAAAAAATAACCAGATCCCTCCGTAAAGCGGAATTATTGTTTTCATCCAAATTACGTTCGCTACTTTTTCTGCAGTAGCAGAACAGTGAGACTCGTCTTTGCCGCCAAGCTTTACTACCCAGATTTACTGCAGAGTGGCATGGCATAAATCATTGGCCCAATATCAGTAGCGGTACTCCAAAAATGTCAAAATAATCTATGAATTATTATACCACATTATTAACTATATGCAATATTAAATCGTCGACAACCTAATTTCGTATTTTTGCGACAGCCCTGCCTTAAGATACCTGCTTTACTGTCGTAACAGGCCACTAGATAGCGTGATCCGCTACTGCCTAAAGTGATCTGTTACTTACAACTACTGTTGTCGTTTTTAGACAAGATGTTGCCGGAGAATAAGCAAGTTCACTACACAGGAAAAGAGCCTGAATTTCTGTAAAGAAGGACGATGTACCAGCTCATTAGAAAACATCCTCAATCAAGCATTAGATAAAAGAGATCCGCTACTGCCTGACAAGCTGTATACATAATATTAGCCATATCTATAATTCCTTTGACTGGTGACAAGGACTGTATCTTGCTGCACTAACCAGAGATATGCATATATATCTTTCATATCACCCGGCCCATTAGGCAACCATTTTCTATCAGCACCACAGGGAGAGACCTAACCAACTGCTCGGGACAGTATGCCAGATAGGGCAGGTAAAGTTTTAGACTGCAATCTCTGGCTATTCAGCAATGTTCAGAAGTTATACTGAGCAAACAACCTGCAGGCACTGTTCAATGCAAACAATAACTGCACAGTAGCTTTCATTTTTTTATGCGTTCAATGTAATGTTGTAATGTCAAAGCTAAAAGAGCATGTATTGTTCACTCTGCATGTTCGAGCCTTGGCAACTAGATAATTTCATGATACCGTAATTTGCCTATTTGAAGCCGCGGCTTATATTAGGAAGTTAGAGGTACCACTTTCCAGGTTTGAGTTACAAGTCAGGGTGCAGCTTTAAATAGGGCCTTTTGCCGATTTTAAGTAAGCGTGGTGAGACAAGCGGGGAGGGGGTGGTAATACGAAAGTTACCGCTGTTGCCTAAATAATTTATTGCATCATAGCTTCATACTAGTCAATAAATCGGGAGATAATTCAGCTGCGTCGTAAGATGCTCTTTTTCCAGGCATTGTGTTACTGAGGCAATCAAGACAGACAATGAGCTACTTAAGGTTGTGTTATTTATTACTACTGCCACGCGACTCCGCCCACACCTATTGTAGACCAATGATCAGAGGCCAGGTTTCAGGTGGTGTAAATTGATACGGCTGCCGCCGGCCTCGCACCAAATGCAATAAGCTAATTGTGCCAGACAGAAACTTGATACTGGGTAGGTACGACAGTGATTCTTAAACATGCAGTAAGAGCCAGGAGAGCCAGCCACTGGTGTGACACTTGATAAGAGCTGGGATCGGAGAGGGAGAGGTAAATGTTGTTAGTGGTCGCGACTGCTTGTATAAACAATTAATTGGTTTGGTTGGCGGGATGGGATTAAGCAGGAATACAGGGGGGGGGTCAAGAGGCCAAAGTCTGGGTGCGGCTTATAATATGTAGTTTTCCGGAAATGGTTCTGGGTGCCTGCCAACCCGGTTTTGAAGCGAAAGTTGGGGTGCGGCTTCAAATAGGCAGTTTACGGTATATGTTTTAGTTAGTTCTGCGGTCAAGCTGCTGTTTACTGCCATGTATTTCCGTGACTGGACCAATCTCGGAGCAGACTATGTTACATCTATGGAACTAGTGTTTTAGTATGTTGTGTACAAGCACAGGTGCCTTAATCATGGGCGGGTGGGGAGGAAGGGGTCTGGCTACACCCATATGTCAAATCTCTTTATATGACATATGGATGTAGCCTCCCGCCCCACCCACCCACGATTGAGGCTCCTGTGGTACAAGACAAAATTTAACTAATTGACAAACATCTGATTATGACCTTTGCAATGAATTACAAAAAAAATAATATATAATGGTGTCTTGATACTCTCGTGCTGGATGTTAGGCTTACCTGATACCACTGGCAATGTCTTAGAACCAAGTAGTCATTAACAATGTCTTTTAGGATTCCTAGTAACCCCTCTCCCTGTTGATGGTTTCAGGAAAGTGGAAAGAATTTTGACATGCACTCAGTCCATACTGTATGAAATATATAATGGCAAAAGAAAGACATATTTCTCTTGATCATGGAACTTTGCATGTACATATATGATTACAGATATATTGCAGTGTGGAGCCTTCTTGCAACAGTTTTTTACCCCCTCAAGAAAAAAAACACTGATACTTGATATTTCTATACCACAACCCTTGACATCATCAAATTTAACCCTGATCGAGGAACAAACATGGTGAATTAAACAAGTCTCTGTGTTTATTATCTAGCCACAGCCATGATGTCCTCCAGCACCACGACCACCACGACCCAGCAGACGCTGGCCTACTCCAGCACTGTAGTGGAGGTGGATCAGAGTGCTGGGGCTATGGACCGGCGGTACATCAAAGGGGTACCTGGCCTACTTAAGCTACTCGAGGCGGTCAGTACGCTCACAAGTTTCACACCCTTTTTATTGTACCAGTATCTTGTATATTAATTTTCTGGGAAATTTATTTTTATTAGAAAACTAGTAATCGATAAGTAATACGGTATATAGTAATAGATTTTATGAACTAATATATATATATATATATATTTATATATAAATATATGGATACATGTATATGAATCTTCTCTCATCGATTTGTCTTGGTCAAGTTATGAGGTGTTAGTTTGTCTTGTTACAGGTGTTGTCTCTGATCGCCTTCATCTGTGTCACAGCCTCTGCCACTGTCTGCCTCCCCTGGGTGGCCACCACAGGATTCTTCAACTTCATCACCATGGCTTGTTTCGTCATGGCACTACTGATGTGGATTATGCTGCTGCTAAAATTGCAGAGACGGATTTTTTGCTGCGACTGCGTCAATTGGCCCCTTTTTGTAAGTACCATTGCTTGTCATGTAGATCAGCTGTATGATTCTCATAGACATATATATATATATATATATGTATGTAATTGATGATACTGTTTATTGTCGAAAGGTATGCATCTCAACTAAACAAACATATATTACATAGACAGAAGCCGAAGCTTATATGCCAACGTAAAATAAAACTTCACAACTAGCTCTATACAGATATAGATGCATTTGCATTAGATGCAATTGCATTTCACTCTTTCTGTTGATGAGGTAAGTTTTGCTAATGCATGTACCGATAGGTATTACCACGACTAGGGAACCCTTCCTAGCTCCGATTATAAGCAGGTATAAACTGCAGACCAACAGGTCATAGGTTTGAGTACGTGCACCTGGGAAATGTTCCTTCTAACCACCATTCTTTGTCCCATTGGATGGTTATTGACCTAATCCATATATCTTTTATATGCACAATTGTTGCATGCATTTACCGTTAGTTTACACATATAGTTGTTAACGGCATTGTTTGAAACCAGATTGGAACACAGTTAAAGCCTATATATATATATATATAATAGTGCCGGGTTCTTCTCGTGAATATATCCTATTTTTTAATAGCAAATGCCACGCCTGTTAAGTAATATCACGAAAGTGAGAAGAGCTGCCGATCACATTTAATAAATGGATGATAAAAAGTAAAGTGTTGCACGTCTGAACACATATTCAAGAAAGGAGTTAAAGTTATCATATTAAAAATGTTTTCCCAGGAATAAACTGTTGCCTTTAGCTGTGTTATCCTTTACTGAGGCTTGCTGTGATACATCTTAAGTAACCTTCAATGGCTCCCATGCATGCTTCTATGTTTATATGTTCGTTCGTTCATCTTTTATCTCAGCTTAACACACCTAATCTAAATCGAGGGAATAAGCCGTTGTTTCTGCTCTTGTCCCGAGAAACTGTCTTGTAACTGAATATCATGTATGTAATCTGTGTTCTTGTGACAATAAACTGAGTATCCTTGTGGTGCTGTGTATTATATTGGGGCGGTGATGGTCTACTTGCAGGAGTTTGCTCTCTACGGCGTCCTTGTTGTGCTGTGTATTATATTGGGGCGGTGATGGTCTACTTGCAGGAGTTTGCTCTGTACGGCGTCCTTGTTGTGCTGTGTATTATATTGGGGCGGTGATGGTCTACTTGCAGGAGTTTGCTCTGTACGGCGTCCTTGTTGTGCTGTGTATTATATTGGGGCGGTGATGGTCTACTTGCAGGAGTTTGCTCTGTACGGCGTCCTTGTTGTGCTGTGTATTATATTGGGGCGGTGATGGTCTACTTGCAGGAGTTTGCTCTCTACGGCGTCCTTGTTGTGCTGTGTATTATATTGGGGCGGTGATGGTCTACTTGCAGGAGTTTGCTCTGTACGGCGTCCTTGTTGTGCTGTGTATTATATTGGGGCGGTGATGGTCTACTTGCAGGAGTTTGCTCTCTACGGCGTCCTTGTTGTGCTGTGTATTATATTGGGGCGGTGATGGTCTACTTGCAGGAGTTTGCTCTCTACGGCGTCCTTGTTGTGCTGTGTATTATATTGGGGCGGTGATGGTCTACTTGCAGGAGTTTGCTCTCTACGGCGTCCTTGTTGTGCTGTGTATTATATTGGGGCGGTGATGGTCTACTTGCAGGAGTTTGCTCTGTACGGCGTCCTTGTTGTGCTGTGTATTATATTGGGGCGGTGATGGTCTACTTGCAGGAGTTTGCTCTGTACGGCGTCCTTGTTGTGCTGTGTATTATATTGGGGCGGTGATGGTCTACTTGCAGGAGTTTGCTCTGTACGGCGTCCTTGTTGTGCTGTGTATTATATTGGGGCGGTGATGGTCTACTTGCAGGAGTTTGCTCTGTACGGCGTCCTTGTTGTGCTGTGTATTATATTGGGGCGGTGATGGTCTACTTGCAGGAGTTTGCTCTGTACGGCGTCCTTGTTGTGCTGTGTATTATATTGGGGCGGTGATGGTCTACTTGCAGGAGTTTGCTCTGTACGGCGTCCTTGTTGTGCTGTGTATTATATTGGGGCGGTGATGGTTTACTTGCAGGAGTTTGCTCTGTACGGCGTCCTTGTTGTGCTGTGTATTATATTGGGGCGGTGATGGTCTACTTGCAGGAGTTTGCTCTCTACGGCGTCCTTGTTGTGCTGTGTATTATATTGCAGCGGTGATGGTCTACTTGCAGGAGTTTGCTCTGTACGGCGTCCTTGTTGTGCTGTGTATTATATTGGGGCGGTGATGGTCTACTTGCAGGAGTTTGCTCTGTACGGCGTCCTTGTTGTGCTGTGTATTATATTGGGGCGGTGATGGTCTACTTGCAGGAGTTTGCTCTGTACGGCGTCCTGGTTGTGCTGTGTATTATATTGGGGCGGTGATGGTCTACTTGCAGGAGTTTGCTCTGTACGGCGTCCTTGTTGTGCTGTGTATTATATTGGGGCGGTGATGGTCTACTTGCAGGAGTTTGCTCTCTACGGCGTCCTTGTTGTGCTGTGTATTATATTGGGGCGGTGATGGTTTACTTGCAGGAGTTTGCTCTGTACGGCGTCCTTGTTGTGCTGTGTATTATATTGGGGCGGTGATGGTCTACTTGCAGGAGTTTGCTCTGTACGGCGTCCTTGTTGTGCTGTGTATTATATTGGGGCGGTGATGGTCTACTTGCAGGAGTTTGCTCTGTACGGCGTCCTTGTTGTGCTGTGTATTATATTGGGGCGGTGATGGTCTACTTGCAGGAGTTTGCTCTCTACGGCGTCCTTGTTGTGCTGTGTATTATATTGGGGCGGTGATGGTTTACATGCAGGAGTTTGCTCTCTACGGCGTCCTCGTTGTGCTGTGTATTATATTGGGGCGGTGATGGTTTACTTGCAGGAGTTTGCTCTGTACGGCGTCCTTGTTGTGCTGTGTATTATATTGGGGCGGTGATGGTCTACTTGCAGGAGTTTGCTCTCTACGGCGTCCTTGTTGTGCTGTGTATTATATTGGGGCGGTGATGGTCTTCTTGCAGGAGTTTGCTCTCTACGGCGTCCTTGTTGTGCTGTGTATTATATTGGGGCGGTGATGGTCTACTTGCAGGAGTTTGCTCTCTACGGCGTCCTTGTTGTGCTGTGTATTATATTGGGGCGGTGATGGTCTACTTGCAGGAGTTTGCTCTCTACGGCGTCCTTGTTGTGCTGTGTATTATATTGGGGCGGTGATGGCCTACTTGCAGGAGTTTGCTCTGTACGGCGTCCTTGTTGTGCTGTGTATTATATTGGGGCGGTGATGGTCTACTTGCAGGAGTTTGCTCTGTACGGCGTCCTTGTTGTGCTGTGTATTATATTGGGGCGGTGATGGTCTACTTGCAGGAGTTTGCTCTGTACGGCGTCCTTGTTGTGCTGTGTATTATATTGGGGCGGTGATGGTCTACTTGCAGGAGTTTGCTCTGTACGGCGTCCTTGTTGTGCTGTGTATTATATTGGGGCGGTGATGGTCTACTTGCAGGAGTTTGCTCTGTACGGCGTCCTTGTTGTGCTGTGTATTATATTGGGGCGGTGATGGTTTACTTGCAGGAGTTTGCTCTGTACGGCGTCCTTGTTGTGCTGTGTATTATATTGGGGCGGTGATGGTCTACTTGCAGGAGTTTGCTCTCTACGGCGTCCTTGTTGTGCTGTGTATTATATTGGGGCGGTGATGGTCTACTTGCAGGAGTTTGCTCTGTACGGCGTCCTTGTTGTGCTGTGTATTATATTGGGGCGGTGATGGTCTACTTGCAGGAGTTTGCTCTCTACGGCGTCCTTGTTGTGCTGTGTATTATATTGGGGCGGTGATGGTCTACTTGCAGGAGTTTGCTCTGTACGGCGTCCTCGTTGTGCTGTGTATTATATTGGGGCGGTGATGGTCTACTTGCAGGAGTTTGCTTTCTACGGCGTCCTTGTTGTGCTGTGTATTATATTGGGGCGGTGATGGTCTACTTGCAGGAGTTTGCTCTCTACGGCGTCCTCGTTGTGCTGTGTATTATATTGGGGCGGTGATGGTCTACTTGCAGGAGTTTGCTCTCTACGGCGTCCTCGTTGTGCTGTGTATTATATTGGGGCGGTGATGGTCTACTTGCAGGAGTTTGCTTTCTACGGCGTCCTTGTTGTGCTGTGTATTATATTGGGGCGGTGATGGTCTACTTGCAGGAGTTTGCTCTCTACGGCGTCCTCGTTGTGCTGTGTATTATATTGGGGCGGTGATGGTCTACTTGCAGGAGTTTGCTCTGTACGGCGTCCTTGTTGTGCTGTGTATTATATTGGGGCGGTGATGGTTACTTGCAGGAGTTTGCTCTGTACGGCGTCCTTGTTGTGCTGTGTATTATATTGGGGCGGTGATGGTCTACTTGCAGGAGTTTGCTCTGTACGGCGTCCTTGTTGTGCTGTGTATTATATTGGGGCGGTGATGGTCTACTTGCAGGAGTTTGCTCTGTACGGCGTCCTTGTTGTGCTGTGTATTATATTGGGGCGGTGATGGTCTACTTGCAGGAGTTTGCTCTCTACGGCGTCCTCGTTGTGCTGTTAATTATATTGGGGCGGTGATGGTCTACTTGCAGGAGTTTGCTCTCTACGGCGTCCTCGTTGTGCTGTGTATTATATTGGGGCGGTGATGGTCTACTTGCAGGAGTTTGCTCTGTACGGCGTCCTTGTTGTGCTGTGTATTATATTGGGGCGGTGATGGTCTACTTGCAGGAGTTTGCTCTCTACGGCGTCCTTGTTTTGCTGTGTATTATATTGGGGCGGTGATGGTCTACTTGCAGGAGTTTGCTCTCTACGGCGTCCTCGTTGTGCTGTGTATTATATTGGGGCGGTGATGGTCTACTTGCAGGAGTTTGCTCTGTACGGCGTCCTCGTTGTGCTGTGTATTATATTGGGGCGGTGATGGTCTACTTACAGGAGTTTGCTTTCTACGGCGTCCTCGTTGTGCTACTCTTCTTCGGCGCTCTCTTCATGGCTCTCCATCAGTGCCACATAGCGCATCAAGTTGGAGCGGTAAGCAATCAACCCCTACCCACCCACCAGGGTACGAGCCCGAATTTTTCTTTTACCAGCCAAAATTTCGAAAATGTTGACTGGTACGAAAAGGTTAGCAAAGAATATGGCGCGAGCCGATCATGTTGTCACATTTAAACTCGCAATTTGTAATTAAAAAACAGCAGCAGTTCTTGTCATATAAACTTGTGCCCGTTATGATTTTCTTCCAAGACTGGCATTAATGGTGCAGTGTTCCCAACATGTATTTATTGCATCGGCCCATGATGTGTTAAGATCAGTATCGGTACTTGTATCACTCATATAGCTGCCTAATGGTCCATTGTCCTGAATTATATTAGGTTTGCCATTGGTTTTATAACTCGAGAATCTTTTGTCGCCTATATTATATATATATGATTGGCTAGTAGGAATGGAAACTACTTATGGTCCGCTGTTGAACACTATTGCTACATTTGGTACCCATGATTGATAGTAAGAGGAGCTGAATGCCACAATCCGTGTGGCCTTGCCCAGGATTACAATGCATTCCCTATGGTCTATCTATGTTCATGAATATTCATATTTTACCCCGTGCTTTGCTTTGCATGTCGCCCAACCATTTCCAAAAAGACTAAACGCAATTCCTAAATTATGGTAGATGTTTTATGATCTGCGCTGGAGAGACACGGTCCCATGGCTTTGATATGAAGTGTCTCTGATCGCATCTTGCAGGCCTTCGCCTTCTTCGCTCTGGTGGTGTTTCTCGTGGATTTTGCCTTCGCCACGAGGACTTGGCTCGCCTCTCGCCAAGGGGTCCACACGAGCTCGGCCCACGCCACGACCACCACCGTCGGGGAGAACAAATACTGAGGCGACAGCGCCCCCTGGCGAATACCACGACCACCACCATCGGGGAGAACAAATACTGAGGCGACAGCGCCCCCTGGCGAATACCACGACCACCACCATCGGGGAGAACAAATACTGAGGCGACAGCGCCCCCTGACGAATACCACGAATACCACCATCGGGGAGAACAAATACTGAGGCCACAGCGCCCCCTGGCGAATACCACGACCACCACCGTCGGGGAGAACAAATGCTGAGGCGACAGCGCCCCCTGGCGAATACCACGACCACCACCATCGGTGAGAACAAATACTGAGGCGACAGCGCCCCCTGGCGAATACCACCACTACACTCGTAAAGCCGAGCCACCCGCGTGGTTACCGTGGCAACGCCGTTTACGTCTTTGTTTCATTCAGGGGCTGCGTAAGCCAATGATTTAATGTGTATCAAAGTAATGTGCAACATGAAAGGTCGATAACTTTACCTGGTGAAGCAGCGTATAGCGTGATATATATGTACGTTCGGTGACGCCATAGCTGGTCTACTGGCTGGTTTCACGTACTGTGTCGTCTTTTTTCCCCTCACTGACGTGATGGTGTCCGCTTTCTAGAGGATGTTGCGCTAAAGTTAATTGTTGTGAAGTTAAGTGGACCAATGTAGGCGATTGTTGTATTTCTGGACTTCCAAAATGTGCAAAATAGTTGCCTCAAACGCCGGTCCATCTATTCGCATCATATGTGTTAAATAGTGCAATTAATTTTTCACATATTTGGGTTGAAATAGCACCCTGTCCGATCATCAAATATACATTTTTGTTTGCATTTGGAACTGTTTAGGATGGGGTAATTGCTTGTGCTTCCAAAGTGAGGGGCCCTTGTAACGGTATACTGTATCATGTGACACATGCCCCCTTTGCCATTGGCAACCTACGCTACAAATATCTGTGTGGCCTCGTACGTTTAGGTCAACTTTCATGTTCATTTCCACGAAATGGGTTGGATTCCAAGACATGGCATCGGTTTCCATCAAATCTAGTTGAAATCCGGGTAGAATTCTACGAAATCGAGCTGTATTCCACGAAATCGAGTTGGACTCAACGAAAATGTAGTTAAAAATTCAACGAATCGGTTTGGATTCCAAGACATCTAGTTGGATTTCAGGAAGTCGGGTTTAATTCCACGAAACCGATTCTTGTAGTAAATGCTAAGCGTGCGTAATAATAATAGGTGACTATAATGAAAACAAATGGCTCGTGCAGACATGGGTCAAGACAGATATCTTCTGAACAAGTCTGGATAAAGGGAGACGCGCGGGATGCGTGTGCTGCTTGACTAATGGAGGGATGAGGCCTTGTTGCTTTAGTTTTGTATATTTTACACCAAGCTGACATTGACACTGTGTGTTGCCTGTGAAAGTATTGTGGCCTTGCGAAAATATGAGACAGATTGGTATGATGTTACTGGGTCATTAGTTGCTAGCTGAATTTTGGATCTGACTCTTGTGACTGTGTGTTAGTAATACTCTCCCGTTAACTATTGTCAACAATATATCTTGTTGCGCGGTGTGTCTTTTTTTTTCTAAATCGCAACTACTCATAAAATTATCATGCATCATTGTATATTATTACGAGTTGGTGGGCATGTTCACAGGATCTCGCCACTCGTTTAGGTCCGAAAATGTCATTATTTACGACGTCCCATCGTAAGAAGAAATAAGAAAAGGAGAGTAACTCCAACTGAAAAATCCGCCGGATCTGCCTGTCGCTTGCATTTTATGCTCATAAAAGTATACACATGGCATTTAGATGTAATTTTGCATCCATTTATATGTTTAAATAATTAAAGATAACACCATTTGACTATGTTTAGTGTCAAAACGTGACTTTCAAGTGGCGGTCGTGAGGTACTGAGTCGGAAGTGCGTGAAAACGGTCCGCAGAATAGCGCGGCAATTTTTTTTCCTGCAAAAACACACCTTTTTGGGGGGTCACTCGTGCATTGCCAAATCTCTGTAATTATTTGCTAGATATAACGAGGCTGCATAGTAATAACAAATATATGAGAAGTAGCCTATTATCCTTATAACGCTTTGTTTATGTATCATCTCCCTGGAAACAATTAAGTCTGCTATCTGGCAGAAACAAACTACGCCACGGCGTATGCAGCTATTTCGTTTCGTTTAATTTCCTACTTTTATACCCGCAAAGCCGACATACGATGGTTATGATCGTGCACGCAGGGAGGGGGGCACATTAGTGCAGTAGTGGTGCGCCGTAGTACACTGATAACGACAGAATCGCTTTGTCTACGTACACTTCTCTCCTGTTGTTTATTCACATTGATCCGTGCGAATGAAAAATACCGGGTTTTGCCGTTTCTGCGGGTTGATTTAAATATCAAATTCACTTCCGACTCGGTACCTCACGACTTCGCTTGAAAGTCGTTTTGGATACTAAACTACGGGAATTCAACTATCTGAACCAAATAAGAGTACTGATTATAGTTTTTAATGAAGTAGATACTTTTTAGGCATGTTTGAGAACGTGACTGGCGTTTGAAAGATATTTTGATCGCTTCAGTGAAGATCAAGTAACTCTCCTTTCTTTGTTTATCATAACGCGCTCCCAAAATGACGTCATCTTGGTTACGTCATAGCAACCAGTTGCGTAAATAACGACGTAACAATTGGCGAGATCCTGTGGGCATGTTAACTAGTACAGTAGCGTTACATCTGAAGGCCTCTAAAATGCCGTATTCTGACCCAAACCGCCCTGCTGCCCATGCAATCGACAATCGTTGCCATGGCGACGCTGCATAGAACAATGAAACATGACGTCACGCACAAAAGAATTGTAGTTATAGCTTTAAATAGCCCGCTTCCATGACTAGTTGCCTAGTTGCACATGCTATGTTTCTTGGCAACATATATATGGTATAAAAAGGCGACTGGCCAACTATATGTGGAAAGGCTTGCGATTTGCGGACAGTCAGTCCCAAAATGGTTTACTGTTGTCGTTGCATGCGGAAATTAAACCAAAGAAGCAGAGGCAAGTCAACGCCTTAAATTTAAATTCAACTCGTAATAATAGTAATAGCGCGAGTTTGCTTGGCGTTAGGCATTTTATTGGCCCTTCATCAAGCTGTAGCAGCCCTTCATTTTCATTATCCGCCCGAGGCCTTGCGGCCTCGGGCCGATAATGAAAATTATTACGAGTTGGTGGGCATGTTAACTAGTACAATAGCGTTACATCTGAAGGCCTCTAAAATGCCGTATTCTGACCCAAACCGCCCTGCTGCCCATGCAATCGACAATCGTTGCCATGGCGACGCTGCATAAAACAATGAAACATGACGTCACGCACAAAAGAATTGTAGTTATAGCTTTAAATAGCCCGCTTCCATGACTAGTTGCCTAGTTGCACATGCTATGTTTCTTGGCAACATATATATGGTATAAAAAGGCGACTGGCCAACTATATGTGGAAAGGCTTGCGATTTGCGGACAGTCAGTCCCAAAATGCTTTACTTTTGTCGTTGCATGCGGAAATTAAACCAAAGAAGCAGAGACAAGTCAACGCCTTAAATTTAAATTCAACTCGTAATAATAGTAATAGCGGCCTTGCGGCCTCGGGCCGATAATGAAAATTGGCGGGCTGCTACAGCTTGATGTCGGGCCAATAAAATTGCCTAACGCCCCGCAAACTCGCGCTATTGTCATATTGGCGGGCTGCTACAGCTTGATGTCGGGCCAATAAAATGCCTAACGCCCCGCAAACTCGCGCTATTGTCATATTAAATCCTGGTTTTTCGGCTTGATAATCGTATATTATAGTTGGTGGTTATATTTATAGGGAAGGCATTGTACATACTGTTGAATTGGCGCAGCGTATGGGCGATACCTTGGCTAGCCACCATGTGTACACTTCCAGCATTGCGCTGTCACATTCCCGTTACGAGTTACCATGGTTACGTCTCGAGTCCAGCCAGAGAAGCAGCGCATGACAGGATACATAACAGGTTATTGACAGGAGGCTGTGAGGGTGACTCACGCCAGCGTCTGTACCAAGCCGCGGCGAGCCTTGGAGGAGGGCTCACCGGGTGATGTTTGTATGCAATATATTATTAACCTGTGGGGCCACTGTGTCTGTGTAAAGACCACCCACTGCATGGGCCCCATGCCAGTAGGAAGGGGGGGGGGTATTAGGGAGGGGGGGTGCTTGTGTGTCTGTGTAAAGTACCACATACTGCATGGGCCCCATGCCTGTAGGAAGTCTTCGTGTGTTAACGGATCTGCCTTAAACTGTTATATTAACTCACTAACGCATTATATATGCATGAACTCTCCCTGTATTGACTGACCACGTGTCAACACACCGTAGTCCCCTCATCATGTGAACTCACCGTGCTATAGTAACTGACTGTGGGTCAACTCCGCATAGTCGCTATATATGAACTCACCCTGTACTCACCCTGTACTATAGTATCGTGAATCCCCACAATATACGTGGAACTCAACCTGTACTTACTCCCAGTCTTGCCATGTTTGAAGGCGCCATATATATATATTCACCATATATGACTTAGTCAATATCTATGAGGTAGAGGCGCTTTTCTATGAGATATTTAGGTATTTTTTGGCAATTTGTAATTTTTGTGAGTCATGGGTTGTACCTTTTTGAATTAATGAGATACAATTATAAATTGCACCTTAAAAAAATAAAATTTTGTGGCCTATTGGTCACAATATAGAGACTTTTACGGTCTGAGGTTATCGTTGTTGATGGCGCCATCTTGACGGTGTGCAAAGACCAAAATAATACCCAGCATGCATCGCCTACAGTGGCGCCTCCCAGTGGAATTATCAGAATTACGAAATCGTCAATGTGATATGCTCTTGAAATGTTTGCATTCTCATTATATTGTCTCACCATTTGTGAACCGGTTGTGTAAGAACTCATTTACCATGTAAAGGAACTCAACATGTCTGAATCCACAACGGGTAAATTATATATGTAGTGGCTATAAACCGATACCAGTAAACCAGTACATGCACGGCTTTCTATGATTGTTATAGAGCCTCCCAAGCTCCGTGTATAGGCAAGCAAGCAGGCTGGGCTGCAGAGCAACAGGTCGTGGGTACCTGCGGCTGGTACATATTTGCTCCAACCCTTTTTCCTTTATTGTCCCTCGGTGTTTCTCGGTCCACTGGGGCGGAGGAGAAGTATCTTGTGGCCTCAGCCAGGGACTTCTGCCCCCAAGCCATTGTCGAGCCGCCGGTAGTCAACATCTATGATCTCACCCCGTATGAACTGCCTGCCTTGAAACCCTGACGGTAGAGGTCACCCAGTTATCATGTAACCTGTAGTAGAGGGTATCCTTTGTTAAGTTGAATCAGTGACTGGTCTCTCAGTGTTATATGATAAACAGAAGATTTCATTTGATTGGCAGTTCAGCCAGTAAGACTATATATCCTGCCATGCAAGGTGTATCCGTCTCCGTCCAGTCTATATCTTTAAAAAAAGTCTGATATGTCGACTCAAGATGTGCAGAAAGTGAATTGACAGGTCCCTTGAATAAGGCACTGAATTAGTTTAAAGTGTACAGAAACTACACAAAATCCTGAAATAGTTTGTTAAGGTCTTCCTATCCTAAAGTGACACGTGTCATAATAAATCTGCAACATGTAGTCAATTTAATAGTTCTAGGGCATGATTTAATCTAAAGAAAACAAAAACAAGGTTATTTATGATTGTGCCTAAATCGCGATCTGCCCAGAGATCCATTTTCTGCATGTCACTTGATGCACTCTTAGACCCAATAGTCGAATGAACAAAACTCTCCACACTCTTAATACTTGAAATATACTCTTTTTGTTGTCAGTAGCGTATATTCATTCCTATGCAGAACTTACGTGATAAGTGTATCTTATTTTCTTCTGTTGTTCGAATAACATAGTTCTTTGCTTGTTACGTTTTATTTTCTATGCCTGTACGTGTATATATATATATGTGTGAGATTTTCTTTGGTGGGATTTTTAAGCTACATTGTTATTGATCTGTATTGTATTTCAATCGTTTATATGTGATTGATACATGCATATGATGCGTTATTACGTCACGAATTTAAAGGACGTAACTGATTTAAATAGCGTCACTGATTGAATGAGGTACGTCTCACAGTCCTGAAGTAAATTTCACCGATTTTACAGAGATGTTACACGATTTTCTTACAAAAGTTTACAAGTTTTCGTAAGTAGCCAGTCGCTGAGGGCGGGATGGATTTATCCCGCATCTCTTGTCACAATAGGCCACAAGTAATTAAATGAGTGCCATCAGTTAATAAGCGGGTTGAGACGCATATGTCATCAATGTAAAGATATTTTTATACTTTGTTCCTCAAGTAAATCCTCTTGTGGAGGTGCCAAAAAGCGTTCTTTCAGCCATCGTGTGCAGGATAATAAGCCACGTTTTGAGATTTTCAATAAGAGTATGAAGTTCACCTATTTTCATTTGTCCGCCAATTTATTTTTCTTGATATTCAAGAAAGTTGTTGTGTCTTAACATGCATGGCTGGTTTTATATTCGAGAAAATTTAAGCATTTATTAAGTAGACATGTTTAGCTGGTGTCCTACTAAAAAAATTGTGATCTGTATCAATACATGTCTTGCTTCACCATGTTCCCCATGTCATATGTAAGTACACGTATTCATTGGAGAGAATAAGACGATATAGCATGATGAATAAATGTTATTTAATCAGATGTCTACATCGATTGTCCGTGTTTTTAATTAACTCTTGCTTATAAAATTGTCCGAACCGTTGGAAAAAAAAACAATGCTCTCATCATAACGGTTGCAGTGCATGTTTCTACAACACCCTTCAGTCCGATGGCCCAGTTTGCCTGAAACATCAACTTCATTTCGTTCGCCCGGCGTAACCAGATCAAGTTGTCATTGGTTACAAATTGTGTGATGTCACGCTTTCGACCTAAGGGCGTGTTCGATTTACCTGCAACCGACGGGAAACCGAAACCGTTTTTGAAACCGGTTTCGACGGTTTGCCCACGTCGGTTCAATCAACACCTACACCATAGTTAATAATAAATGTAACGAATGGAGACTTGGAGAAAAGTATGAAACTAATTTATTAACGGACAATCCAATCGCGGGTAGAAAATTAAACGGACTGCTTCTTTATGCTGGCACACCACAAGCACATGGCCATTGCTTGTAAATGCATGCTGAAACTGTAAACAAATGAAAGGATGCGTTCGCCTTTAGGTGGGTAAACCGTTGAAACCATTTGAAAAGCGGTTTCGGTTTAACCGCCAGTTTTAGGTAAATCGAGCAGGTGAGCGAAGGTGAACGCCTAGTTCCATTTGTTGACAGTTTCAGCACGTATTCTGGCAATGGCCGTGTGCTTATCAAGTTGTGCCGGCATAAATATGCAGTGCGTTTAATTTATTTCCCGCTGTGGCCATGTCTATGTGGTCGCGGGATAAAGATCCCATGTCACAAAGAGTAGAGATTTATCCTCTGGGACATGGCCCCGTTCTCCCATTGACGCGATATGACCTAAATTGGCTAAAGCGTGCTGAATATACAATTAACCAACCCCCTACCACACCCTCTGCCAGATCCTCTACCAGACCCTCTGATATGACTCCCTACAAGAACCTGTGCCAAAGCTTCTACTAAACCCCCTACCAGACCCTCTACCACACCCTCTACCAGACTCTCGGCCACACCTACCACACCCTCTACCTAACCCTGAACCAGACCCTCTACCACACCCTCTACCAGACTCTCGGCCACACCTACCACACCCTCTACCTAACCCTGAACCAGACCCTCTACCTGACCCTCTACCAGGCCCTCTGCCACACCTACCAGACCCCCTACCAATCCTTCTACCAGACCCTCTCCCAGACCCTCTACCTGATCCTCTACCAGACCCTCTACCTAACCCTTTACCAGATCCACTACTAGACCTTCTGCCACCACACCTTCTACCAGACCCCCTACCAGACCCTCTAGCAGACCCTCTACCTGACCCTTTACCACACCCTCTACCAGACCCTCTACCCGATCCCCTACGAGACCCTCTACCAGACCCTCTATCTAGCCCTCCACCAGACCCTCTGATGGACTCCCTACCAGACCCTCTGCCAGACCTTCGACCAAACCCCCTACCAGACCCCCTCCCACACCATCTACCAGACCCCCTGCCAAACACTCTACCAGACCCCCTACCAGACCCTCTACCCAACCCTCTACCACACCCTCTACCAGACCCTCTACCTAACCCTCTACCAGACCCTCTACCTGACCCTCTAGCACACCCTCTACCAGACCCTCTACCATACCCTCTACCACACCCTGTACCAGACCCGCTACCAGACCCCCTACCGGTCCCTCTACCAGAACATCTACCAGCCCTTTACCACACCCTCTACCAGACCCTCCACCTAACCCTTTACCAGACCCCCGACCTGACCCTCTACCAGACCCTCTACCACACCTTCTACCAGATCCCCTACCAGACCCTCTACCAGACCATCTACCACACCCTCTACCTAACCCTTTAATCAGACCCCCTACCTGACCCTCTACCGCACCCTCTACCAGACCCTCTACCTAACCATCTACCACACCCTCTACCAGATCGCCTACCAGACCCCCTACCAGACCCTCTACCAGACCCTCTACCACGCCCTCTACCAGACCCTCTACCAGATCCCCTAGCAGAACCTCTACCACCACACCTTCTACCAGACCCCCTAACAGACCCTCTACCAGACCCTCTACCTGATCCTTTACCACACCCTCTACCAGACCCCCTACCAGACCCTCTACCAGACCCCCTACCAGACGCTCTACCAGACCCGCTACCAGACCCTCTACGATGTAGACCCCTTACCAGACCCTCTTACCAGGCCTTCTACCAGATCCCCTGCCAAACCGTCTACCAGACCCGCTACCAGACCCTCTACGATGTAGACCCCTTACCAGACCCTCCTACCAGGCCTTCTACCAGATCCCCTGCCAAACCGTCTACCAGACCCGCTACCAGACCCTCTACGATGTAGACCCCTTACCAGACCCTCCTATCAGGCCTTCTACCAGATCCCCTGCCAAACCGTCTACCAGATTCCTCCATGGCCAGGCCGTGAAGTCCGATATCACAGACTTGGAATTGACACCGTGGTGTAAATGGAATTAACCCGGCAACTGCCCCCCCCCCGCCCCCCCCCACCCGCCCCGACAGCCCACTTTCGTGCTAATCTGCCATGGGCAGTCTTCCGAATACATAGCCATTTTTTCTCAATTGTTTCTCATACCCAAGTATAGCTAATTCGTTGCTCTTCTTTCGACCTTGAATCCACATATACTTTGCAATTTGGGATTTTTTTGTTTTCAATCTATTTAAGGTACGAAATTCTTATATTTGACGCATGTGTATTCAGTTATATGTACTGATGGGCCTCCTATAGTACAATAAACACACTTGAAGTCCTATTCGTTTGTCACAAATTGCTGATGATATAAGACATCCGGCTAAATCCTGGGCGGTCCAACTTTGTGAGTGATACATTTCGTTTGCTTATTATTTATGGGGGCCGGGGGGGGGGGCTTACTGGTGCAGTGGTTAGCGCCCTGGACCGAATATAAATCGGGCCCATGCAGCTAATGTGGGACGATAGTTAATCTATTCATCCTTCCTGGTCCCTGTATGTTTCTTGGGCTAGTTTAGTATAATGACTACATCGATGTATGCGGCTAAATTCATGGAGACATTTTGTTCAAAGGACAGACGTGAATTTTAAAATTGTAAGTGCCTTGGGCCCTACCCCTCGGGAGACACTATTATACAAATCTGGTGGGGTGGGGGGGGGGGGGTACTTGGGTGCCTCGTGATGCATGAGTGATTGGACATATCGGATGACAAAAATAGAGCTGACATTTTAAAACTTGCGACCGCGGGGGGTGGGCGAGGGAATTTGCGTCCATATAGCGGGTTTGTCGGGAAAAGATAATAAACCGAGCGGGTCAATGGAATAAGACATATACCCTATCCGAGAGAAATTTGGAGGTGAAAAAGGGGGTTTTACAGCGGAACTCTCCGAAACCAGGCTTTGCATTAAGGACCCGTCCCCCGCCCCTCGGGGTCCTACATGAGTTTTTTTGGCCATGGGGGGGTCGGCTTTTTTTATTCCAGCTTGATCTATTTTTTAATCTGTAAAATAAATTCAGTTTAATAGTACGAGAGCATGATTCTGTATAATGTATTCAGTTTAATAGTACGAGTGCATGATTTTTTTTTAACAAATAGAAGATAAATTCACAGCCAGATCTGCCCCCCCCCCTCCCCAAACTGGATATCAAATGGTATGTCCCTTACCGGCAAAACGGTCCGATGGAACCGAAAACGCTATGCCTTAAGAGTACGTTAAACAACATGCTGTCGCGCATTCGCCATATACAACACTCGACGTCATCGACCATACAAGATACATGTACACAAAATGGCGGCTAAATAGGCCTGAGTTGCTGGCCCGCTGAATGAATGTCACAAATGAACAATACTTGAGGGACTATCAGACAATGAATCAATGCCAATGTTTTATCTTAAATAATGCGCTCCCGTTCAATCTATTACTGTTTAAAAACTCTTAGTTTTAATAATTTACAATCAACTTCTTTTTTTATCTTAGATAATGCGCTCTCGTTCGTTCTATTACTGTTTAAAAACTTTTAGTTTTAATATTTCACAATCTACTTCTTCTTTTTATCTTAGATAATGCGCTCTCGTTCGTTTTATTACTGTTTAAACTATTTTAGTTTTAATTTTACAATCTACTTTTTTTTTTAAATTACAATCTGAAAAATATTGTGCAAGATCATTTTGTTACTTTCCAGTATACTCTAACTTGTTAATTAACCCAGGTGTTCCATTTACTTGTTGACTGCTTGTGATTAACGTTGAGCGAACCGAAAATGACACTTTTTTCCCTGCCAAAAATTTCACAAGCTTAGACTTGGAAGGGATTGCGGCGCATGCGCGAGAAAAGCGTTGATGGCGGGATAGAGATTTAGAGTTTTAAAAAATATATACCTGCCCCCCCCCCTCCCTCGATCTAGCCCCTCCCCCCCCCCCCCCCGCCCCCACACACCTCCATGAATATCCCCGTTTATCCCTAATCAAATAAAAACGCGTCTGTGCGGGGATCGAGCCCCGCCTGTGCAAATCTCAATGTGCACGATAGACATCCCTTGTCTGGTTCATTCGCATAATGATGGCAAGGGAGGGTTGGATATTTATTGACACATACCTACCACTAAAATAATGTGTATCCCGTGGCTATGCCTGCTGTACGTGGGAGTCTGAGACAGTGGCAAGGCACTAGGAATAGCCGTGAGAATACAACATCGTGAATTAATCTTCAATATAATCTCTAGTCACCCGATAACCTTTGGAAAATCAAGCCGTTCACTAATCGGTTTAAGGTTGAAGATTGTTTATGTCTCCCGCGATCACGGATTTACACGTTTATGTGCTTCCAAGCTTACATAGTTTGTGCTGTGCCGCGATGGCCCTGCATGCACAGCGGGTGTTGTTTAAACAAACTCGGGATAAGGATTATTTGTAGTTCAAGGTCGAATCATTCACTACATGTTTGTGTGCCACTTGTTTTGAGAAGGTTACATTTACCACGCGGACACAGTTACTTTAATGACATTCAGCCCCATGCAGTGGGTGTGTTTACGAGCCTTCCCTGAGCACTAGGGCAGTTCGTCCGCCATCATGCAGGGATTGGGAGCCGGAGGGGGGGAGAGGGGGGTGGGGGCATGACCGAGAAACTAACTCCACCTCCCCATCTTCTTCAAGCGGTCGCCACCAGCGAATCAAGAGCCAGCGTAAATTGCGCAATATGACTTTTTTTCTCGAATCGTTTGTTTTTCGACCCCAATACAAATATCTATGCATATGCATTGGCACGCTCGATTTAAATCTAAAGCTGTCTACCATCCCTACCTGAGATTGATACTTGCTTACAAATGCAGCCAACTCACATGTCGTTGTAGGCCGGTGTATGGTCAGATTTCCAAACTCACTCTCTACGAATTAGTTTCAAATGAGCAAGCGACCCGTGGCGGAGCAACGTGCAGCGGTACCTTATTAATAAAAAAGATTTGCAATGTACCGAGCGCAGAAATATTTATATATATATGTTCGAAGATAACCGTGGAATAAATCTCTCATTGGGTTTAATATCCGAACTAAATATGTCTTGATATTTGGCTCCGGTTGACGGTTCTAGCGATTTTTGTGATGCATACATTAGGCGAGGAGAGGGTGGTAGTAGAGGGTCCTGAATGGGGGCCGAATAGAGAGGTGGGGAGCGTGGTGGCGGGAGGGGGGGGGGGGGGTAGAGGAGAGGAGAAGAGGTGGGATTACATACGAGCAAGGGTCAGAGATAGGTAGCGACACCCTAGGTCGTGATGTATCCAGTAGGGTATTTGGTTGCCGGTGGCACGTGTAATCCTAAAGTTTTTAGGCGTGTCACTTGATTATACAATGCCGTCCGTGACCTCTGTGGTTGGATTGTCCGACCTTCTAGATATAGGCCAACAGGTGATCCGGCTTTTCTGCACTCACGGCGATAGTTAGGTTGCAGGATTCCGAGTGGGATAGACGCTATATGGAATGTCCACTGAGGGATTGCAGGCATTGACTGGGAAAACCGGATCGCCATCATCCGAATTTTGCAAAAATCAAGATCAGGACCTGTTCTTGCACACCTCACGAAGAGACCCCTCTTAATTATTTTTTTTTTGCAAATTTTAAATTAATAAACTAAAGATGGCGCGCGGAGCGTTACGCATGCGCAAGGAGATCAACCTGCCCTACGCGTCGGCCATTATGATCGGGATCATCATCGGATCCGGGATCTTCGTATCCCCGGTGTCCTTCACCAGGCACTGCGGATCCGTGGGCGCCTCTCTCATCATGTGGGTGCTCTCCGGGGTGTTGGCTCTCTTCATCGCCCTGTGCTTCAACGAGCTGGGCTCCATCTACCCCGCCTCGGGCGGGGAGTATACCTTCTTCAAGCACATCCTTGGCCCGCTGCCGGCCTTCCTCGACGCCTGGATGCACTTTATGATCGTCCAGCCCAGCTTCTACGCCCTGCTGGCCCTCACCACCACGGATTACATGTTCCACGCCATCTACCCGGACTGTGAGATGCCCCCTGCGGTCTCCCTGCTGACCACCTCCTGGGTCATCGGTACAGGGGTTTTTTGTTGCTTTTTAGATGTTTTTTTTTGTATAGTTGGGGTTGGGGTGAGTGTGGTCGGGTTCTGATCTAATATTTTCTGCGATCACAAAAAGATGAATAAATTATTTCGGTTTGAAGCATTCACAATCCCCCCTCCCCCTCCGATCCAGCTGTTGCATAATCAATACAGTGGAATCTCGCCTTTAGACCACATCGGTATTTTAAGCACCCTGCTTTTAAGACCGCTTTCTCCCAGTTCCGAATTTTTCCCTAATGCGACCACCCCAATAATGCGACCACCCCGATAATCCGGCATTAAAGACTACCTGGCGACCAATACGAACCGGGCCGGCCTGATAGCTGAGTGGTTTAGAGCGCTCGCCTTGAGTGCCCTGGCCACCTGAGAGTTTAACGGCACGTGGATCGGTGGTTCACTTCCCGCTGTGGTCCTGTCTGTGTGGTCGCAGGATGAAGATCCCATGTCCTTCTTCGCAAAGAGTAAGGGGGTTACCCCAGGGATATGGCTCCACTCTCCTAGCTTCCTTCTTCCATTGACGCGATATGATCAAAAGTGGTTAAAGCGTCCTGCATATACAACCAAACAGACCCAACACATCAATTTCAATGGAGCTAAACCCCGCTAAAGCGACCACCGAAGTTTCGGCAATTTGTTTTTGTCGAAACTCGTAGACGCCAATGGTATTTAGCAGCATCAAACGAACAGCCTTTCCCTAATCAGTGTCCGAATTACATGAGCCCTGAAACAAAGAGTAACTATTTTCTTATGACTGGAGAGAATGCTTATCTATATGTTAGGGTGTCTCAGGTGGCACGAGGCTGTATTGGTGCAGGATAAACATACGGTGTTATGCCTTTGCCAATAGTTGGGGGAGTTACTCCCAGAGATATGGCTGCCCTCTGCAGAGCCTATATCAACTGGTGCTTTAAAATTTAAACCCCCAATTTCAGCTATGAGCAAAATAATTTTTACATGACGTTACTACGATGTGATTAGGGCAATTAGCCTTATCTTGTTTTCACAATAGCAGACTAGCAGAATGTAGAACATTTGTCACAGCCGATGCGCAGTCAGTTTCAAACAAATGACGAATACAATATTCAACTGACACTACCTTCCGCCATCTTTAGTTGACCGTATCTGCAGTTACGGGCCGCCGTTTGAGTACAGTGAAGTTTGAAACAGAGGTTAAAGCCCCCCCTACATAAAAATAACACCAAACCAAAACTTGTTCGTTATGGGGTTAAAGTACACCTCTACCTCTATCCATGACTTCTAATTTATCTATCGATTACATTATTGCTTTACCTTTATATATATAATTTAGTTAATGCGCGAATGTCGGCACAATGACGTCACGCGCAGACGGTCGCCGGCTTCTTTACAGTTTAGGCTACAGAGATTCCGATATCACGAAGATGTAATTAGTTTGTGATGATTTAGTTTCGAATTATCCTATCACCGTTGGCGTCTTGTGACCTCAGTTCCGGTCACTGTCACTTCCGGTCACTGTCACTTCAGTCACTTCGAATCAATGTCACTTCCGGTCACTGTTACTTCACGGCCATTTCCGATCACTGTCACTTCCGGTCACTGTCATTTCCTGTCACTGCCACGTCCGGGCATTATCACGTTATTGTCACTTCAGGTTACTGTTAGTTGCGACCAATGTCACTTCCGGCCACTGTCAATTCCGGTCACTGTCACTTCACTGTCACTTCCGGTCACTGTCACTTCCGGCCAATGTCATTTCCGGTCAGGGTCACTTCCGGTTACTGTCACTTCCGGTCACTGTCACTTCCGGTCACTGTCACTTCCGGTCAATATCACTGTATGGCGTTGAGGATACGGATCTACATCTCGCTTTGCATGACGTTGATTGGTGCATTCCTGGATGGTTTTGATTGGCACTCATGCACGGATATGATTTACACATTTCCGGTTGACGTTGATTGGTCATTGCTATATAGTGTTGATTGACGACAAATGCTAGATACTGCTGATTGGCAAATTCTACATAATGTTGATAGGATTATTCTAGATAACATTGATTGACATGCCCAGATATTGTTGATTATAATTCCTAGATAATGCTGCTAGACCAATTCTAAATAATGCTCATTACCAATTCTAGACCAATGGCATTTCTAGATAGTGTTGATTGACATTCCTAGGTAATGTTGACTGACATTCTAAGATAATGCTGACTGACATTCCTAGATGACAAATTGTGAAATGGTTTCGATTGAGAAGTTCAAGAATACATCAATTCACAGTGTTCATTGACATACGTTTTCATCTGCCTCGGTGATTGGCTCTGACCATTGTCGTTTATTGCAGTGACGGTTGTACTCATCAACAGCCTCAAGATGCGTTACGTGAAGAGGGTGCAAGCCTTCTTCACATTGACGAAACTCGTGGCGCTGGGCCTCATCATTGTGGGCGGAGTGATACAGCTTGGGAAAGGTGAGTAACAAAGCTGGGACTCATCATTTTAGGTGGAGTAATACAGCTGGTGCAGGGTGAGTCACAAAGTTAGGCCGCATTGTAGGCGGAGTGATACAGCTGGTACAGGGTGAGTTACAAGGCTGGGCTTCATCATTGTGGGTGGAATGATACAGCTTGGATAGGGGGACAAGGCTGGGCCACGTCATTGTAGGCGGAGTGATACAGCTGGTACAGGGTGAGTCACAAAGTTAGGCCGCATTGTAGGAGGACTGATACAGCTGGTACAGGGTGAGTCACAAGGCTGGGCCTCATCATTGTAGGCGGAGTGATACAGCTTGGGAAGGATGGGTCCCAAAGCTGGGACTTATCATTGTAGGCGGAGTGATACAGTTGGTACAGGGTGAGTCACAAGGCTGGGCCTCATCATTGTAGGCGGAGTGATACAGCTGGTACAGGGTGAGTCACAAAGCTGGGCCTCATCATTGTAGGCGGAGTGATACAGCTGGTACAGGATGAGTCACAAAGCTGGGCTTATCTTTGTAGGCGGAGTGATACAGCTGGTACAGGGTGAGTCACAAAGCTGGGCCTCATCATTGTGGGCGGATTGATACAGCTGGGTACAGGGTGGGGCACAAAGCTGGGCCTCATCATTGTAGGCGGAGTGATACAGCTGGGACCGGGTTAATAATTGTCAAGGTCACTGTACAGGTCGGAGAAAGATGTTTATCACTGAGGTAAATTGAAGGCCTCAGTAAAAGCTAGTCGTGAGATTTAAGTTACCCTTTAAAGGCGTGACCGATTGTCATTGTGAATGTCAATATTTCATACCTAATTCCAGTTAAATTACCAGCAAATTTTCATTCCGTTTCGATGCAGGTCGAACTGAATATCTCCAGAATGGATTTGAAGGGACCAATCATAACCCAGGCGGTTATGCCATTGCTATCCATTCCGGGATCTTTACCTATATGGGATGGTAAGTCTGAAACTTGTTATTGAGCTAGGCTACTGCAATACTAACGGAAAAAAATTGATAAATCAATACTTTTACCATTCCATATTGTAAAACCTCCAAATTTTAATGCAAATTTTTATTCTAAACTAACTATTTAATTAATTTAATTTAATGTGACTTGTTGGTCTGATGTACGTCCAATGCCTGCGTCAACAGATTGTTCAAACCTTCGATCGCTCTGTCCTCTTCTTTGTTCCGCAGGCAATACATCTTCTGTCTGATGGAGGAAGTGAAGAATGCTCGCAAGTAATATTCTTTTTTTCCACTCATTAACTAGACATGAAGGCAGATAATATATCATGAACTACTTGAGGGTAGATAAGATATACAGTCGCCAATTTTCAGAGCATCCCCCCACCCCTCCTTTGCAAATTCCTAGATCCGCCCCTGACTATACACTGGGGCAGATGATATGTCATTAACTCGAAATGAGGGTAGATAATATGCCATTAACTAGACATGATGACAGATAAGATGTTATTCGGATGACATGAAGATGTCTTCTGCATGCAATATTCTGCAATGGCGTCCATGACATGTTTAGTTCCCCTTTCCATCGCCAGGATCGTCCCGCGCGCCACCGTCATTTCCTTCGCAGTGGTCATCTCTCTCTACACCCTCACAAACGTGGCTTACTACAGCGTCATGAGCCCACGGGATATGATCGCGTCCAAAGCAGTCGCCATGGTAACGACTCATTTTCAAGCTTCTCGGTTGGTGGCCCTCCGTTCTTACGCTCGGCTGTAACTGTAAGTCATAGCGGGCAGAGGGCGTGTAGTCAATATTCCAGTTTTTCCGCTACGTACGTGGCGCTGCCATCGTATGGTTTGTTTTAGTAACCACTGGCATGCATTTCGCCCATTCTTCAGCATAGGGTGAAAATATATTAGCGAAAGGAAGAACAAAATAAACGGTATGAACATTGAAAGGAAATCACTAGCGAACACCAATATATATAGAATTATTGCGGGCTCTTCTACGTTGACATTGCACCACAGATATAAAATAATTTCTAATCACACTTCAGTCCAAGCGGAATATATTATTTATCCTAATTAAGTTACCTTTAATCTGGCAAAACCATCACGCCTGAACTAAACGTTTAGCCGTGAAGAATTAACTCGACAGAGATATGTATTATCAAGAAGAGATTCACATAGAGAAACCTACATAGGTTAAGGCGTCCTACTTAAATAAACCATCCAACCAGCCACCAATCCTGAATGTGTTCGTTGTTTTCGACCTCCAGGACTTTGCCAAGCGAGCGCTGGGACCCTTGGCCCCCGCCATGCCTGTCTTCGTCGCCTCCTCCACCATCGGGGCACTCAACGGCGCAATCATGGGCGGGTCCAGGTAGGTCGCCATCATGGGCAGTTTCTGCTAGGTCGCCATCATGGGCGGGTCCAGGTAGATCGCCATCATGGGCGGATCCAAGTATGTCGCTAACATGGGCGGATCCTGGTAGATCGCCATCATGGGCGGATCCAGGTAGGTCGCCATCATGGGCGAATCCAGGTAGGTCGCCATCATGGGCAGATCCTTGTGGGTCGCCATGATGGGCGGATCCAGGTAGGTCGCCATTATGGGCGGATCCAGGTAGGTCGCCATCATGGGCGGCTCCAAGCAGGTTGCCATCATGGTATCCAGGAATCATGGAGCCAGGTAAGTCTCGGAATAATAAATTTCAGATTGTTTCGTACAAGTGATCTGAATGCATGGCTTGATATGTTTCAGTGTTAAATGAAATGCATCATTCTCACCTACTGTGAGTTTGTGCGTCAACATGCCCACAGTTTGATGACGTAATGCACAAGAACGCCATTCAGTTACCTGTATCAATCTGAGACGAAACGCTTATAAACGCATCTTCTGCTTAGCTAGTTCCAGTACATTATAGCATTGGCTTTATTCAATAATGATCATGATAAATGATTTTCACCGGAAAGATTGAACATATGTCTAAGGGGAAATATCTGTGTGAGCAACTGCTATATAATAACAAAATATGTTTATACCGATCTATAAAGGCGCGATAACAGCGAAAACAATTCACTCCCGCAGTTTAGTGGGCTTTGAAGAGCTCCCTCATTTCGATGTAGGTTTATCTATTGTTCAAGCAATAATACATTTACTGTCTTCAGGATTTACTTTGTGGCTGCCCGGGACAACCTGTTTCCTGCCCTCATGTCCACCATCCAGATCAAGTACCTAACTCCATGGATCTCCCTCTTCACCGTGGTAAGTTCACATCCACAGTACCAATGCTTAGCTCTAAGGTGGAGGCGCTGGCAATCCACCTGCATAACCTTACATTGAAAAATGACATCTTTGGGAGATCCTATGACTCTACAAATCGGTTCCTTTGTGTGACAAACCGTTTATTACTCCTTACCAAGAGACTACAGTATTGGCCATTACCCACCCCCCCCCCCCATCCCGCACCCAACCAGGAGTGGATTCAGGGGAAGGGCCGGGGGGGGGGGGGCACATTTTTTTACGCAAAATCTAAATTTTATACTTCATAAGTTGGGATCTTCTACGTACATATATTTTTAGTTTTGGGGTGACGCGCCTCAACTTGAAATAGCTTGAAACTGATATAGATTTTAGGTTAGTGATGCCATAACCAAAGGAACCAATGGTTTATCTCAACAGCTGTTAGGCCATATAGTAATACCATCACTCAGTTGTCTGGTTTGTGGATGTGTGGATAAACTGGCCACTAATCCACCATTGTGAGTCACGGAAGCTGGACCCATGTGTGTGTGGGGGGGGGGGTGGGGGGGCCGCAAGGGGGGGTCGTGTTCCCAAGTCCGAAGAATACATTTCTTTATTCCCAGGTCACGATGAATTAAAAGTAAACAATGGAAGAGGCGGATACATGATATAAATTGGCCATTTCCCAATTCACGGTTAATTAATATTCAAATTCCAAAACAGCGGCAATGGTAGATCGGCTCTACATGCACCAAATCCACTTGAACTCCGTCCTTACCTCAACCTCTCCACTTAGCTTCACGCTTGGCGCTGGCTACCCGATCAGGTTTCTATTTTAGTGGAAACCATTAAGGAGACTTGTGGTGGTGTTCCCTGGACTGCTTGTTATGGGAGCCTGATCACTTCCACTTAATTAAATCACTTCAGTTTTTGTCGCAGTTCGGCATCAATTATTAATTTAAGTACCCTTCGCACTTACTCTTTAATTTGGGCATTTACCAATACAGTGGAGGTATCCATGCATTTTATTTTCTCAAATACAAATTTGTGCAAGAATAGCGTAAAGCCAAATAACCAAATCGAGGAGCAGTGACAGCGCCAGTAAAGTTGTCGCACTTTAAATATGTGTAGATACAGTGATATTGAATAATAATTCGTTGACATAACAACGAAGTGAACTATTTGGTGTTACTGTGATTGTGTCTTTACAGTGCCTATGTTGTCCATACTGTTCGCGGCCTGGTTATTTCTTTACAGTGCCTATTGTCCATACTGTACGCGGCCTGGTTATGTCTTTACAGTGCCTATTATCCATACTGTTCGCGGCCTGGTTATTTCTTTACAGTGCCTATTGTCCAGACTGGACGCGGCCTGGTTATGTCTTTACAGTGTCTATTGTCCATATACTGTACGCGGCCTGGTTATGTCTTTACAGTGCCTATTGTCCATACTGTACGCGGCCTGGTTATGTCTTTACGGGGCCTATTGTCCATACTTTACGCTGCCTGGTTATGTCTTTACAGTGTCTATTGTCCATATACTGTACGCGGCCTGGTTATGTCTTTACAGTGCCTATTGTCCATACTGTACGCGGCCTGGTTATGTCTTTACAGTGCCTATTGTCCATACTGTACGCGGCCTGGTTATGTCTTTACAGTGCCTATTGTCCATACTGTACGCGGCCTGGTTATGTCTTCGCAGTGTCTATTGTCCATGCTGTACACCGCCTGGTTATGTCTTTACAGTGCCTATTGTCCATACTGTACGCGGCCTGGTTATGTCTTTACAATGCCTATTGTTCATACTGTACGCGGCCTGGTTATGTCTTTACAATGCCTATTGTCCATATACTGTACGCGGCCTGGTTATGTCTTGGCAGTGCCTATTGTCAATACTGTACGCGGCCTGGTTATGTCTTTACAGTGCCTATTGTCCATACTGTATGCGGTATGGTTATGTCTTCACAGTGCCTATTGTCCATACTGTACGCGGCCTGGTTATGTCTTCGCAGTGTCTATTGTTCATACTGTACACCGCCTGGTTATGTCTTTACAGTGCCTATTGTCCATACTGTACGCGGCCTGGTTATGTCTTTGCAGTGCCTATTGTTCATACTGTACGCGGTCTGGTTATGTCTTCACAGTGCCTATTGTCCCTACTGTACGCGGCCTGGTTATGTATTTACAGTGCCTATTGTCCATACTGTACGCGGCCTGGTTATGTCTTTGCAGTGCCTATTGTCCATACTGTACGCGGTCTGGTTATGTCATCACAGTGCCTATTGTCCATACTGTACGCGGCCTGGTTATGTCTTCACAGTGCCTATTGTCCATACTGTACGCGGCCTGGTTATGTCTTTACAGTGCCTATTGTCCATACTGTACGCGGCCTGGTTATATCATTGCAGTGCCTATTGTCCATACTGTACGCGGCCTGGTTATGTCTTTACAGTGCCTATTGTCCATACTGTACGCGGTATGGTTATGTCTTCACAGTGCCTATTGTCCATACTGTACGCGGCCTGGTTATGTCTTCGCAGTGTCTATTGTCCATACTGTACACCGCCTGGTTATGTCTTTACAATGCCTATTGTCCATATACTGTACGCGGCCTGGTTATGTCTTGGCAGTGCCTATTGTCAATACTGTACGCGGCCTGGTTATGTCTTTACAGTGCCTATTGTCCATACTGTATGCGGTATGGTTATGTCTTCACAGTGCATATTGTCCATACTGTACGCGGCCTGGTTATGTCTTCGCAGTGTCTATTGTCCATACTGTACACCGCCTGGTTATGTCTTTACAGTGCCTATTGTCCATACTGTACGCGGCCTGGTTATGTCTTTGCAGTGCCTATTGTTCATACTGTACGCGGTCTGGTTATGTCTTCACAGTGCCTATTGTCCCTACTGTACGCGGCCTGGTTATGTATTTACAGTGCCTATTGTCCATACTGTACGCGGCCTGGTTATGTCTTTGCAGTGCCTATTGTCCATACTGTACGCGGTCTGGTTATGTCATCACAGTGCCTATTGTCCATACTGTACGCGGCCTGGTTATGTCTTCACAGTGCCTATTGTCCATACTGTACGCGGCCTGGTTATGTCTTTACAGTGCCTATTGTCCATACTGTACGCGGCCTGGTTATATCATTGCAGTGCCTATTGTCCATACTGTACGCGGCCTGGTTATGTCTTTACAGTGCCTATTGTCCATACTGTACGCGGCCTGGTTATGTCTTTACAGTGCCTATTGTCCATACTGTACGCGGCCTGGTTATGTCTTCGCAGTGTCTATTGTCCATGCTGTACACCGCCTGGTTATGTCTTTACAGTGCCTATTGTCCATACTGTACGCGGCCTGGTTATGTCTTTGCAGTGCCTATTGTTCATACTGTACGCGGCCTGGTTATGTCTTTACAATGCCTATTGTCCATATACTGTACGCGGCCTGGTTATGTCTTGGCAGTGCCTATTGTCAATACTGTACGCGGCCTGGTTATGTCTTTACAGTGCCTATTGTCCATACTGTATGCGGTATGGTTATGTCTTCACAGTGCCTATTGTCCATACTGTACGCGGCCTGGTTATGTCTTCGCAGTGTCTATTGTCCATACTGTACACCGCCTGGTTATGTCTTTACAGTGCCTATTGTCCATACTGTACGCGGCCTGGTTATGTCTTTGCAGTGCCTATTGTTCATACTGTACGCGGTCTGGTTATTTCTTCACAGTGCCTATTGTCCCTACTGTACGCGGCCTGGTTATGTATTTACAGTGCCTATTGTCCATACTGTACGCGGCCTGGTTATGTCTTTGCAGTGCCTATTGTCCATACTGTACGCGGTCTGGTTATGTCATCACAGTGCCTATTGTCCATACTGTACGCGGCCTGGTTATGTCTTCACAGTGCCCATTGTCCATACTGTACGCGGCCTGGTTATGTCTTTACAGTGCCTATTGTCCATACTGTACGCGGCCTGGTTATATCATTGCAGTGCCTATTGTCCATACTGTACGCGGCCTGGTTATGTCTTTACAGTGCCTATTGTCCATACTGTACGCGGTATGGTTATGTCTTCACAGTGCCTATTGTCCATACTGTACGCGGCCTGGTTATGTCTTCGCAGTGTCTATTGTCCATACTGTACACCGCCTGGTTATGTCTTTACAATGCCTATTGTCCATATACTGTACGCGGCCTGGTTATGTCTTGGCAGTGCCTATTGTCAATACTGTACGCGGCCTGGTTATGTCTTTACAGTGCCTATTGTCCATACTGTATGCGGTATGGTTATGTCTTCACAGTGCCTATTGTCTATACTGTACGCGGCCTGGTTATGTCTTCACAGTGCCTATTGTCCATACTGTACGCGGCCTGGTTATGTCTTCACAGTGCCTATTGTCCATACTGTACGCGGCCTGGTTATGTCTTTACAGTGCCTATTGTCCATACTGTACGCGGCCTGGTTATATCATTGCAGTGCCTTTTGTCCATACTGTACGCGGCCTGGTTATGTCTTTACAGTGCCTATTGTCCATACTGTACGCGGCCTGGTTATGTCTTTACAGTGCCTATTTTGTACATATTGTACGCGGCCTGGTTATATCATTGCAGTGCCTATTGTTCATACTGTACGCGGCCTGGTTATGTCTTTACAGTGCCTATTGTCCATACTGTACGCGGCCTGGTTATGTCTTTGCAGTGCCTATTGTCCATACTGTACGCGGCCTGGTTATGTCTTTGCAGTCCCTATTGTCCATACTGTAGCGGCCTGGTTATGTCTTTACAGTGGCTATTGTCCATACTGTACGCGGCCTGGTTATGTCTTTACAGTGCCTATTGTCCATACTGTACGCGGTCTGGTTATGTCATTGCAGTGCCTATTGTCCATACTGTACGCGGCCTGGCTATGTCTCTACAGTGCCTATTGTCCATACTGTACACCGCCTGGTTATGTCTTTACAGTGCCTATTGTCCATACTGTACGCGGCCTGGTTATGTCTTTGCAGTGACTATTGTCCATACTGTAGCGGCCTGGTTATGACTTTACAGTGCCTATTGTCCATATCCTGTACGCGGCCTGGTTATGTCTTTACAGTGCCTATTGTCCATACTGCACGCGGCCTGGTTATGTCTTTACAGTGCCTATTGTCCATACTGTACGCGGCCTGGTTATGTCTTTACAGTGCCTATTGTCCATACTGCACGCGGCCTGGTTTTGTCTTTGCAGTGCCTATATTGTCCATACTGTACGCGGCCTGGTTATGTCTTTGCAGTGCCTATTGTCCATACTGTACGCGGCCTGGTTATGTCTTTGCAGTGCCTATTGTCCATACTGTAGCGGCCTGGTTATGACTTTACAGTGCCTATTGTCCATATACTGTACGCGGCCTGGTTATGTCTTTACAGTGCCTATTGTCCATACTGCACGCGGCCTGGTTATGTCTTTACAGTGCCTATTGTCCATACTGTACGCGGCCTGGTTATGTCTTTACAGTGCCTATTGTCCATACTGCACGCGGCCTGGTTTTGTCTTTGCAGTGCCTATATTGTCCATACTGTACGCGGCCTGGTTATGTCTTTGCAGTGCCTATTGTCCATACTGTACGCCGTCACCGGCAACGCGGTGGCTCTGGTTGAGTACTTGGGCTTCAACGCCAGCCTCATGCTGCTAACGGCCTGCTCATGTCTTCTCTACCTCCGCTGGAAGCGGCCCGATATTGAGCGACCATTTAAGGTACCGTGGAAGTGTTTGAGGACAATAAATTACCTTTTATGGTATGACGAAAACTCGCGGATGTTTCAAAGGTATGTAGTTCACGGACAGAAAACCTTTTGATGTACGGTGGAGTTGTTTGCGGACAATATTTACGACCTTTCGATGTATGGTAGAAGTGTTCGAGTATTTTTTAAGGTAAGGCTTTCTTAGGGCGATGGAGACGCTGTCCATTCCTTCGTCATTACAAGAGAAACTCCTAACAGCCACTAATATGATTGAGATGTTTTTAACTCACTGGGTCAAAGCCCACAGACTGTCTAGAATGTCAATCAAACTTTGAGGTACGGTGAAACTGTCTAGACATTGAACACACTTTGAAGTACAATGAAACTCTCTGGACATTCAACGAACTTTGAAATACGGGGAAACTGTCAAGACATTTTCAACGAGTTTTAAAAGTACAAGTGTGATATCTCGGCCCAGGCCCGGTGGATGAAAGACACCAAGCGCCTCGGGCCAAATGGGAATTTCCCTTTGGCCTAACGTGTAAGGTGTTCGCTCGAGATGCGGAAGGTCGCCGGTTCGAAACCCGACGCTGCGGGTAGAACTTTCGGCGTCCATTCGGGCCTGGGACCAGAAATACTACACAACTTCATGTATGAAGGCGAATTTCGGATATTAAGTCGATATAATGTTTGGAATTTCTTGCCGTTAATTAGGAAAGTAATTAACCTTAACCAAACGTCTTAATTGCCTACAATGAGAAGGGGGAATTAATACCGATTTCTGATCCCGGTGAGTGCTATATTAGAATTCTTGGCAATTATGGGGAGATCGTTATTTGTAGAGTTCTTGGCTCAAAGCGAACACATTACTTACAACGACCCACTACAGGAGTCGCTCGATATTGCTCTCCCTAACAATCCTGGGGGATTCGCGATTCTGACGGGTCGGGTATACAGATCTTCGCCTTCCTCTATAATAATTGCATGACTGTCCGCTAGGTGCCGCTGGTGATTCCCGTGGTCTCGGTCACCGTGCTGACGTTCGTCGTGGTACTGGGCCTCTACCACCAACCAGTGGTCAACGGGATCGGCATCCTGCTGGTGCTGTCCGGAGTCCCGGTGTACCTCGTAGGGGTACACGGGATCAAGCGGATACGGACCCTTAGGATCTGGAACTGTAAGTTCTGGATACAGTAGACAAATATATATACCCCCCCCCCCCAAAAAAAATAAATAAATAAAAAACACATTTAATATCGTGGCCTAAACTTTAGTTGTTTTCTCTGGGTAACGTGTATCATTTTTGTAATTGTAATTGTGGGCCAGTTGTGAAGCAATTGCCAGATTGGGGGAAGCCGGTCCAGTTACCGACGAAAGTTATGAGCCGTACAACGCAGTAGGATCCCCAAGAAAAAGTAACAAAACTGAGCGTTATTTGTGTGAAACTCGGGTACATAATTGACAGTACAATAATGTTCAGGGTTTTGGCGTTTTTTTTCATGAATCTTAAAGCTAAGTCAATGGGGGAAGGATCGCTTCTTCATCGCGTCTTATTATTCATTACGGAATTTCATATTTAACGCATTGTACAAGTCATGCTCTCCACTGATTGATTCTTTCACCAGATGGCACCACTGTACCATGTGGTAAAGTATCTACGGAATCCGGCACCGAATTGAAAGTTCTGATTCTCATCCATTATTTATTCTGGACCGACTAAATTTTTTTGGTTGAAAACTGTTCCTTTTATTCTTTTCCAGATAAAGTGACTTGCTTTATGCAGAAGGTTTTCCTGGTTTTACCAGTAGAAAGGGACTAGTTCACTTTCATATACTTCAGACGAGTGTTGAAGTTGCATATCGACCTGTTTCCCGCCAAAACTAGGCCTAGGCGACATCTATATCACAATTTGCAGAAAACGCAATTATTTCATTCTATAAATTCAGAAACCTAACAAACATCGCCGTTTCGGCTGTGATATGGCAAACGTGTCTATCCCGGGACACCGCAGAACTCTGTCGCGGCACTGCTACTTATAACAAGCATTGCGAAGCACCAAAACTGATGACGTTTACCACTAAGTTGAAAACATGTGCTAAATTGATATCACGGGCAAGGCTAAGAGACTCCGTTTGGCAGTCTGGTATGCGTGGAATATTGATAAAAAGAAATCTTGGATGACGTATTCTTATTTGTATTTTGACCTCTTTAGTTTTGGCGGAAAAGAGCTCGATATGCAACTTTAAATAAAGGTTTGATGGCTGAGCCCGTCGGAGCATCGTTGAGACAGAAACACAGATTCTTCAGCCACTGAGAAAAGTTCCCTGGTGTGCATATGTCGAAGGCGGAGCCTGTTTCGGTTTGCGCTCAACGACGGGGCGGTTCTGTGCAACAATTTCGCCAATTGGTTGTTCTGGTTTCTCAACAACCGGTAATCTATATTGAAAAACAAAATGTGGTTTCTTGCACAAGTAGTATAGACCTACTCACACAAGTAGTCGAGGCCTTTACTTACACAAGTAGTATAGGCCTACTCACACAAGTAGTAATAGGCCTATGCTTACACAAGTGGCATAGGCCTATTCATGCAAGTAGCATAGGCCTACTAGCACGACGTGCTTGTGGACGTGTGTTATAACCCAAAACGTCATAGTGACGAAAACGTCAGGCCTTGGTAGAATTAAATAAACAGTTTTAAGTTTGACTTCAATCATCCCCGCTATCGCTCACACAACCCTGCGTGACGTTTCTGAAGGAGACGTGGCGGGGCCACTTCGGGCTAAGGAAGCGATTGGTGGACAATGAATGACCTCTTGCAGGGTCGGATCCAGATATGCCGGTTTCTAGTAATGGCCTTTTTGGTATTGATATGTTTAATGGCATAAATTTCGGCCCTAAGAGGGGGGGCCGGGTCTCCCCCACCCCCATTGGATCCGCCCCTGTCTTGGAGGCCGAAATTGGCGAATCAAGGAGCAGAAAAATAAGGAAATCTTAGGTTTCCAGGGCGGGGAGGGGGGGGGGCATACCCCATCGTTTATGAAAGCACTTATATATATCTCAAACTGAAGATTTACTGCCTCATACCATCAATATTTAGACACGGCGATAGAGGCACAATATGAAACTGTACATTTGCTCCTAGATGGCGTTTCCTATATGGCCGTTTTGGGTCCTAACAGACGTGAAGACGTCGGGATTTGAAAGTACGCGACAATGATTGGTCGAATGTGTGCCTGTCTAGATTTAAACAAAGTATTCCGTTTTCATTCTACTTAATGACTTTGTACATATGGAACCACAAATATGTTAATAAGATCCTAATTTTGCAAGTATTTGTAAAAGTGTTCTTATTTGTAAATTTGTATTAGAAGGTATTTTTGTACGGCTATTTCCCGCTAATATAACAAAGTGGCATAATATGTTGTAATGAAGGACTAACATTTGATTACTTACTTATTACTTACTTAATAAGTCACGTAATTATGTGTGCGAAGTACACTAGCTGTGTTATTGCACCGACAATCAAGACAACACTTTTAGCATTTACTGTGCTACTCGAGATTACGAGCGTTCACCGCCGGTCATCATGATCATAACGTGTCCGTCCTCACACGGCGGGGTATATTATACATAGGCCCCCGCCATGTGCGGACAGACACGTTATGATCATGATCATGTTCGCTTAACTTACAACATGCGACAAGGGAATGGCTACATTTTTCCAATTCAACCTAAACAACCCTTCGTAATCCCAGCATTGAGGATTCTCATAACGTCCCTTGTGTTTTCTGCGGCATTCGGCACCGAAACGTAAATTATTACCCAATGATCCACACCGATACATAAATTATTATCCAATGATCCACACAGACATGTAAATTAATACCCACACATCCACGCCGATATGTAAATTAGTACCAAATGATCCACACCGATATGTAAATTATATATTACCCAATGATCCACACCGATATGTAAATTAGTCCCCAATAATCCACACCGATATGTAAATTAATACCCAATGATCCACACCGACATGTAAATTAGTACCCAATGATTCACACCGATATGTAAATTAGTACCCAATGATCGAATGAAATTAAAACGAACACAAACAAATGTCACCCAGGGTCTACGTTAATTATTCATCAACTTTTTATTAAGCGTGTAGGCAGCAGAGCTCCTAGTGTTTGGCATGGCCAAATACATCACTGGCACATGAGGAGGGTGAGCTGTGGTTATCAGCGTATGGGGCGAACACAGGACACACCATAAACATAATTAGGACAAATATCACAATAAGTCACAAAAAACAAACAAACAGATCGCGTGGCATACAGCAGCGCGCGAGAAATACGAAAATTCTTATAGCCTTATGTCTACAGCGTCCATCTGGAATAACTTGGGTTCTCTCTCTCTGAAGTAAGTATTTCTAATTGAATTCAATTCTAGGATAACATATAGATATTTCTAATTGATTTCGATTTTGGGGTAACAGAGTTTTTGAACTACAGTACAGAGTGCAAATATATATTATTTATCCCTAGGTATTGCATTGTATAAATCCCAACTTATGTTTTAACTTGTTCACGAAATTCACATTGTGAAAATCTCCGGGGGTAATACATACACAGAATAGATACCATAATAACAAATGGGAAGTCTCTGCAAAACCCGTACCGAGTAAAAACCTTAAGAACTCCAGCAACGGGATGGCGTGGGGGGGGGGGGGGGAGTGCAGTATTTAGATTGGTTCGTTATTCAGGACGCTTTAACCACTTTTGGTCATATCGCGTCAATGGGAGAAGGAAGGGAGAGTGGAGCAATGTCCCCGGGGGTAACCCCCTACTCTTTGCGAAGAAAGACCTGGGATCTTTATCCTGCGACCACACAGACATGGCCACAGCAGGGCTCGAACCACCGACCCACGTGCCGTTAGGCTCTCAGGTGACCAGAGCACTCAATGCGAGCGCCCTAGCCCACTGAGCTGTCACGCCGGCCCCCAGTATTTAGAACATACCTCCCCAACTTTACCAAAAATTATCAAGATGCCGCAGAGCCGATACAGCCACATAGCTCGGGTGAAAGAGTTGCCAGGATAACATTTATAAATGCGTCCTATGTATGGCACGCTGTTTCATAAATAATCATATAAAAGTACCCCAGTTTACCCTCGATTACCTTCCCAATACGATATATTTTTACCTGTACCAAAAAAGACAATCCGAGGTCTCAACAACTCGAACGACGATCGTCAATAAATACAATGATCGTCTATGATTGACATGAAGCTTATCGAATATAAATTATCCCACCTATATTACATAATTCGAACGACGATGGACAAGAAGTTTAATGAACCGAACGGTGATCACCAAAATAACTCCCCTAAAATTGAACTGTCATAACATTAATCTGAAGTCGAACTTCGTGACCCCCCCCCCCCCCCCCACCTCCAGTACCGGTAACAATCTTCACAAGTCGAAAACTTATCCTAACAACCCACATAAATCGAACGATAATAGTCTTGAAACGTCTATTATTGAACAAATGACCGCCATTATGGAACATTTGTCGACAGGATACGAACGGTGCTAAGTCCCCACCGCTGAGGCCGTATATGTTGCAAGAATAGAGATATTATATCCATTTGGCATGAAAGGATGCATGGTTAAAGTGAATTATTCAGAAAGGATTGAACCGTTGTGAAGTCGTGAAGCAATAGAAGCGACAATAGCAATGCGAACAACTGCCATAGTGTCCGTCATCTACCGAAAACAAATGATAACAAACATACACCCATTAATATATATTTATATATATATATATATAGACAATGTACATATATAAGTTTCTTTTTACAACTCTAATTACAAGTGTATTCTATACAAATGACACGAGAAAATCTACAGTGTGATTTCAAATGCACTGGCTCTATGATAGCTGATTGTAAAATACACTGAAATAAGCAGCCACTGGCAGTCTAATCAACTATCCCCCGCCCCCTACCTCTCCCCACCCTGCCCTCTCCAGACGTACCCTCCTACCCCCGGCCCCCGCTCCCACCGAACCAATCTCTACGTATATCAGTCCTTCTCTAGTCCCACGACTAGTACACCCTCACCAGGCATCCCCCTAGGACGCCCCCCCACCCCCCGGCAGAAGACCGACTGCACTGGGTGAGAACGAGGCAACACTTTGCACAAAGGGTAATTCTGCAGGTTTAGCCACCATTTTGGATAGCATTTGTTGCATGCAACCTCCATCGATTCCGGTTTTTAAGACACCTTGTATTAAATGTCTGCTGTCTGGTGTTCATGCATATCCTGTCATCCAACAATAGCTTATAATCACCTTCCAAACATAAAGTCAGTGCACAGTAATTTGAAATCCTCGGCTTTTAAATTATCTTTTAGCAATCACACCCTCTAGGACTTTTCACTCTGATGAGACGCCTCCTGTAATCAATTTGGTATACATGAGGATCGGGACACCTCCGGAGAGAACTTCCGGTCTTCCACGTGCGTTATGCCGGACAAACAAGTCGTCGGACAAACGGAGAAGCAGGTCACTTTGTTGTCAGTTTCAAAGAGGAGTACTTCTTATTTATACCTACCATCAGCGATGATTGTCAATTTAATACTTAAGATTAACGAAAAAGGACTTAAGCGTGGGCGGGGCTTGGAGTCTGGATCGGTGAACTGCGCAAGTCCGAACTCCGAACTGGCGCACATCCGTCTCACCAATCATAGCAACCCCGCGCATGCGCGGTGGCCAGACTATGGTACCGGAAAGCCGTCACTACGATTGAAATAAGTTTGTCTCAGTTTGAGAAATATGAACGCCAAAAGTTACTAATTTAAGAATTGTTGAAACGATTACAACTCTATTTGCTATTTAGTTCATTCAGTCCAATTAAAGTTACTCCTACATCATTTTTCACTCTGAATAATGAATTGTTGACGATTTCCTGGAGACCTGAACGCATTGATCGATCTGTTTTAGTGTTAATTCTTAATCTTAAGTCTTAGGAGTTTAAGTGGCACATGCTCCCATTTTAAAGGCAAAGTACACAAGAACGCCACTTTTTCCGCCTATCTACCAGTTTCAGTCTTACAGTCGTTGTGGCTCGAGGCATCGCCTTCCTAGCTGTTGTATGGCATTACATTTATGCCCACAGTATCTCAATAAATGATTTCAACCCTAAATGATTGAAATGAGCAGCTTGAAGCAATATTTAATAATTTCGCTCAACGCAGCTTACACGGCAGTGCCTTATAGGCATAAGACGCTGGACTGGACGCTGTAGCTCGCTCGATGAAGCCACTAACCGTGAATAAACTAAAATAGAGCACTTGAGGCAACATAAACAATAGTATTGTATAGCACATCGGTATACAGGAGATAACATTCCTGCAGTTACTGTAAAAGCCACCGTCGAGACATATTAGATCGGGGATATTTGTACTTTAAGGCTGTGAGCCTACAGTGCACAATAAACTTATTATTATATTATTATTATTACAGCGAAGGGGGGGGGGGGGTGGGTGTTGCTTCGACCATTAACAACAAAATTCCTTCCACTAGTGTGATTCTGTTCTTGTGAGGATTACGCCCTGGGATGTGTGTGTGGGTGGCTGTGTGGATGGGTGAGTGGGTGTGTGGATGGGTGTGTGGGTGGCTGTGTGGATGGGTGAGTGGGTGTGTGGATGGGTGTGTGGATGGGTGTGTGGGTATGTGGATGGGTGAGTGGGTGGGTGTGTGGGTGCGTGGATGGGTGTGTGGATGGGTGTGTGGGTGGGTGTGTGGGTGCGTGGATGGGTGGGTGTGTGGGTGCGTGGGTGGGGGTGTGTGTGGGTATATGGGTGGGTCATCGGAGGAGGGGATGTAAATGATGACCTATTATTTCCTGTCTATGTTGGAATCGGGTACTGCATATAATTTACGACAATTGAGGTAGCGACAGATGGTAACCATTGGCCACGGATGATCCAAATATATATATATATATATATAGGTAACTAACGAAAGTGCTTCCAGAAGTAAACCGTTTCCAAGCACGTGCTTCTCAAATGATAGGTGAGATTCGGGTATTGACCACTGACACCGGAAGTGCCCCCTTAATGTCCACACTATGCGCATTCTCCTTGTGTCTCCGAGACGACATCTTTGGCCACCCACATACAGTCAAGCTTTAATATGTACAAGTAGCGATTCACACTCAATGCATTTGCTTACGCAGGATGGGACGATTCATAACAAGTTCAACACGGGGCTGGCGCATCAACAATTCTTATTTGCACGCCCTTTAACTGAGTAACAAGTTAATACCTTAACGTTCTATGATGGGTATGGATCAGCGTGCACATTATGTACGCCATCTACGTACAGCTCGACGTACACACTTCCTACAGAGTAGCTCTATTAGCGATTTACGTCGTTTTGGCCGCGCACTAAACTTTAGTCCCTTCACGTTACAGCTGGTCTGCACTTCACTCTCCACCAAAGCACCAAAGATCCACAGCTATTCCTTCTGCTTATATAAATAGACAGGTTAACAAGTGATTAGCAATCGAATGCTATTCTAGTGTCACTACTTGTTCACTCCGACAGAAATCACGTCAGATTTGCGACTGCTCTGATACAGATCACCTCAGATTTGCGACCGCTCTCTGATACAAGCACCTCGGATTTGAGACGGCTCTCTGATAGAATCACCTCAGATTTGAGACCGCTCTCTGATAGAATCACCTCAGATTTGCGACCGCTTTCGGATACAATCACCTCAGATTTGAGACCGCTCTCTGATACAATCAACCCAGAATTGCGACCGCTCTCTGATACAATCACCTCAGATTTGAGACCGCTCTCTGATACAATCACCTCAGATTTGAGACCGTTCTCTGATACAAATCACCTCAGATTTGAGACCGCTCTCTGATACAATCACCTCAGATTTGAGACTGCTCTCTGATAGAATCACCTCAGATTTGAGACCGCTCTCTGATACAATCAACCCAGAATTGCGACCGCTCTCTGACACGATCACCTCAGATTTGCGACCGCTTTCTGATACAATCACCTCAGATTTGAGACCGCTCTCTGATACAATCACCTCAGATTTGAGACCGCTCTCTGATACAATCACCTCAGATTTGCGACCGCTCTCTGATACAATCACCTCAGATTTGAGACCGCTCTCTGATACAATCACCTCAGATTTGAGACCGCTCTCTGATACAATCACCTCAGATTTGAGACCGCTCTCTGATACAATCACCTCAGATTTGAGACCGCTCTCTGATACAATCAACCCAGAATTGCGACCGCTCTCAGACACAATCACCCCAGATTTGCGACCGTATTCTGATACAATCACCTCAGATTTGAGACCGCTCTCTGATACGAATCACCTCAGATTTGCGACCGCTTTCTGATACAATCACCTCAGATTTGAGACCGCTCTCTGATACAATCACCTCAGATTTGAGACCGCTCTCTGATACAATCACCTCAGATTTGAGACCACTCTCTGATACAATCAACCCAGAATTGCGACCGCTCTCTGACACAATCACCTCAGATTTGCGACCGCTTTCTGATACAATCACCTCAGATTTGAGACCGCTTTCTGATACAATCACCTCAGATTTGAGACCGCTCTCTGATACAATCACCTCAGATTTGAGACCGCTCTCTGATACAATCACCTCAGATTTGAGACCGCTCTCTGATACAATCAACCCAGAATTGGGACCGCTCTCTGACACAATCACCTCAGATTTGCGACCGCTTTCTGATACAATCACCTCAGATTTGAGACCGCTCTCTGATACAATCACCTCAGATTTGAGACCGCTCTCTGACACAATCACCTCAGATTTGCGACCGCTCTCTCATAAAATCCCCTCAGATTTGCGTCCAGTCCCTCTACTTGTACATCATCATCTGTTGACTCTGGTACATGCAGATGTAGCCGTCACAGAGAACCCGCTTCATGTCGGTCGGGAGTTTCCGGTCCTCGTCGGAGGCCAGGATTAGGGGTCGGGACTCCTTCTGGAGCCAGGTCGGCAGGTCCGAACACGGCAACACCTTCGGGATGTTGTACCCATGCTGCTCGCCTATGATGACACCGTTGCGGTGAATTATCAGTACATGTATAAAGAACATATAATAAAAATATATAATAATAATAATAATAATAATAATAATAATAATAATAATGCATAATAAATAAAGAAAAAAACATTTCATTCATTTTTATGAACACAAGGATCTGCAGCTATCGTAAAATTAACTGTATTTAATGTCACTTCATCCGTGCAATGCCACGCCCAGCCAAAGAAAATTAATATCTTAGCTTTGTATTTGGCCTTTCTTTGTAAATGTAATAAGTTCAGCATATAGCAACTTCAAAATTTACAGAGATGTCATGGGACAAATTGATTTCCCAAACATACCAATAGAGGACAACTTCATCTATCTGATGCAAAATTGAAGTAAAGACGTTTTCGCTTGCTTTGTTTAATTTAAATGCATTTAGTACGTTATATGTCAACATACTTGTGTTGTTTAGTACTGTGGTTTATTTAAAGTCAATTATAATTCCTGCAGGACAAGACGATATAATATTTGCATTTATATGTTGTGTTTGTGTGTCTGTACTCTCGCAAGTGACTATAGTAAAATAATATATATTTATCAATTTTTTTATGGTATATGTGAATAAGAGACTACTTACCCATGCGGTCGGCCATGCTGTCGAAGAATACCCAGGGTGCATCGGCCTCCATGCCACACTTGACGAAGGACACGTAGTGGGACGTCTCGATGCAGATGACGGCAAACAGATCCAGTTTTTCCCGGGGAACTTTTACATCCGGGTTGTCGGCCATCAACTTCCGGTATTCCTCGTTGACCTTGAGTTCTCGGTATTTGTGGTCCGAACGCTTCGCGTGGTTGTGGCTCTGTGGGTCCAGAAGGTCAAGGTCGGGTTAACAAAAGACACTTTAACCTGAATAGCAATGAAGGTCATATAGGGCCAACCGAGTTTGAGTTTGCTGACCCATCAAAAAGAGCTGGTGTCACCTACTCTGTTCGATGAGTCAGCGTCCAAGATTAGTTGGTTTGAGAGGGGACACTTTTAACCTACACAAGGTCATCTCGTGCCATTGGTAAGGATGCAGTTACATACCCCCCCCCCCCCCACCGCCAACTCTTTTTTTAAATACGGACAAGAGATATTTAATCTACACCGTCATAGGTATTCGCACAGTGAGACGTGAAGCCCCGAACACCGGTACGATGGCTGGCCTGGCAGAGCTCACTGGACAAACCGGAGCGAGTAACCACCAAACCATTCCGGTGGGCCCCTTAGCAATCAAGTGTGTATGCGAAGGGGCGGGCAGGATTTGAACAGGGAGGGGTGGGAATCGAAGATTAAATGCAAGTGTGTGGGGCATGATTTTCTTATTGTGTTATACGTTCTGCTCAAGATGTCTACATAATCGCTTTATCAACGATATTGATAAAGCGTGTAGTCAGCCATGTTGAGTCCCATCACACTGACATTATCAACACTATAGACAATCCAACAATATTAAATCTTAAAAACTTACTGTTACGTAATTAAGTGATAGTACATAGAACAGTTTTACCACGCGTTAACTATGCAGACAAGAACGCAAACCACTCAATGTTGCATTTATAAACATCAATAAAACTACAATCTGCTCCTACTTGGCTTTGAAATTATTTTTCTTAATTACGCTAACTTATATTGCACTTGACATTATTTCAGTGAGAAAAATGAACTTTGTGGTATGGGTAAAGAGACCCGCGCGTTCGGCCATCGTTGCGTCCACCTTGGTTAGACTGGGCCTTCTCCACTTTGGAGAAAACCAAGGAATACAGAATACTAATATAATTTTGTTGATTTGTTTGGGTGACGTTTACAAAAGAAGACCTACCCTTTCGACGCACTCTTTGCAGAAGGCGATTTCGTCCAGTCCGTCGCCCTTCCCAAACTGGCAGTAGCAGTCCTTACACTCGTAGGTGGCGAGTCCCGAGCAGACCACACACTCCCGCGGCCCTGGATAACACACACATCATCAACACACAGTTCTTGTGTTCACACAGCCTGTGTTCAGTAGCCGTTTCTCGTTTTGGGAAACGCCTCAAAATATATACTTATATAAATTAAGAAAAAAATATACAAACGCCAGAGAACAGGTGTAAATAACTAACAATACCATATTACAATTGCAAAATCATTGGTTTGCTTATTTAGGCGAGTCAGCTTTTCGAAGAATTACGATTTTGCCAAGAGCACTTATTATTAATATGCTTATACCGTTTGTTTTATATCAAATATTATGTATTATAATTACTCAAATAAAGACAATTCTTATTACTCAGTTTACATGAATATAAAGAAAAGAAGCTGCTCATACTATTTATGTACACAATTTAATAATAACATAATACAAAATAGTAGTAATCATAACATAACAATAATAGTAATAATAATGAATAAAAGAAGAATATAACAATAATAATAATAATAAATAATAAGAAGCATATAAAAATAATAAGAAGCATATAAAAATAATAAGAATACTAAATATTGAGAATATAAAAATACTACTACTACTAATGTATGAACGCCCCACCTGTTTCCAGAATGTCTGTGATGTCGAGGGTTAGACTGGGAACAATGCGGCGGTACATCTTGAAGTTCTTGCCGCACCTTGGCAGCTGGAGGATGAGGCAGGCCGGTCGCTGGGGGGTACACAAGACAGTCGTCAGAACACATGGCGCGTACACAATACAACAGACGGCCGTCAGAACACGTGGCGCGTACACAATACAACAGACGGCCGTCAGAACACATGGCGCGTACACAATACAACAGACAGCCGTCAGAACACATGGCGCGTACACACTACAACAGACGGTCGTCAGAACACATGGCGCGTACACAATACAACAGACGGCCGTCAGAACACATGGCGCGTACACAATACAACAGACAGCCGTCAGAACATATGGCGCGTACACACTACAACAGACGGCCGTCAGAACACATGGCGCGTACACAATACAACAGACGGCCGTCAGAACACATGGCGCGTACACAATACAACAGACGGCCGTCAGAACACGTGGCGCGTACACAATACAACAGACGGCCGTCAGAACACATGGCGCGTACAAAATACAACAGACAGCCGTCAGAACACGTGGCGCGTACACAATACAACAGACGGCCGTCAGAACACATGGCGCGTACACAATACAACAGACAGCCGTCAGAACACATGGCGCGTACACAATACACCAGACAATTCTTCGCCAATTTAGATTATTTATGTAACTGGGCAACACTATATTACCCCTATAGTATCGTGTCTTACCTCGGCTAGCTTGATGTCAGACTGGAGGAAGGAGAGTCCTAGCAACTGTTGTGTAGTGGGCAGCACTATCTGTTCATCCTTCTCCATGAACAGCTGGTAGAGGTAGGCTTCGTGACCAGAACTGCGGCAGACATTGGCAAAAAATCAACAGATCGGTAAACGCCAGTGAACTAAGCCATACAACAAATACAGAAATGTTGTTCAAAATAAGCAAAACTATGCTATTATATTGTTATTATTATTGTGATATTTCGGTTCATCCAAAGTTGTATTGTGTTTTATACACAATTTGTTGATTTCAAAGGGTCCTCTCGTAGCGTGATTTAATAGAGTATATTTGAGGTTAAACTCTGAGCGTTCGACGCCTGGTACCTGAGTTTGATGAAGGGGTCAGCACGAAGAATATGAGGAAGAAGGCTGTTCAAAAACTCCTCTGGATCTGCAAACAAATACATAATGACTAGTCAAATTACGTTTTTTTAGATATTTGTTTTATAATAACTGGCTTCGAAGATTTTTCGACTGATGCGATAAAGCATTTTATCAGTTTGAAGCCAGTAGAGCATAGAAACTACTGGTCCGCTGCCTAAGAGTATTCAGATTTTAAGTGGTCAGTGTTTACTTTTTACCTTTAGTTTAGTGATTAATTTGGCGAATCCATTTAATCTCAACCACAAAACACACGAAAAAGGCAAATTAACGTTACCGCATTTGTAAGTGACACTAAAAAAACAACCATGACTTTTACAACGGAAAATACTGTAAATGCTATAACTGACCTTTCTCCTCCGTCATGAGGCCCTGAACGTCACTCAGCTCGTCGAGCAGGCGCCGCAGCTTCAACACTTTGTCGGCCCGGACGTAGAAATTTCTACGGAAACAAGACAAAACAAATTAGATGAACAATATAAACATGTTTATATTCTCTACCAAATTATATATGATCCCGATCTTTAGGAGGTGCTGGATGAATCTCGCTAGCCTATTGTACAAGCCCACATAACACAAGGGTAGTTGTCTTTGACACTCGAGTCACCAATGGGGGGATTTAAGGGGCATTGTGATGTCATTCGCAGGTGGTCGGGGGCGGCGTTAATAAAACAGATACCTCCACGTACACGGCGTCACGCAACATCATCAAAATTACATAAAGAAAAGAACCCTACAAAATCACTGTTCCTGAAAGCAATTATCAACTTTAAATAAATAGGTGTGATATTCAGTAAACAGCAGTAATTATCGTTGTCCCAAAATTGTGAGCGGATCGATTTTCTTCTCGACTTTGTGACCACAACGGCATAATGCCTCTTTTTGGGATGGTAAACAGCACAGTGAACAGAGTCACACCACTCAGAAAAACTGCCCGCCAAAATTGAAACTGTCCGCCCATCCGGCGGGCAGGCGGGTCTCTGGCTAATACCCTAATCGAACCCCGTCAACAATATGGAGATAAGGCCCTTGGCTGTGACTTACTGCCGCAGAGGGTTGACTATACCCTCTCGCAGGGCCTGCTGCACCTCGTCGAAGCGGTCCAGATCCCCGGGTTGCCGGTCCCTGAGCAGTACGGAGTCGAACACCATGGAGAAGGCGAACATGCTGAAGAGCGTGGCGTCCAGGTAGCACGAGTTGTGGTGGCCCTGGATACCCTTGTGGCAGCCTAGATACGGCGTCAGGTCCCGGATGGCCTCGGGGGGCGCGATCTTCCCTTGCACATCCGGGCATTCCAAGGTGCCGAATACTGAAACAGCCGGGATGTTGAAGGTCAGGGGTTGGTGGCTGGTTAGTTGGTTGGTTAGTTGGCTGGTTGGTTGGCTGCTTGGTTGGCTGGTGTGTTGGTTGGTTAGCTGGTTGGTTAGTTGGTTGGTTGGTTGGTTGGCTGGTTGGTTGGCTGGTTAGTTGGCTGGCTGGTTCGTTGGTTGGTTGGTTGTCTGGTTGGTTGGCCGGTTAGTTGGCTGGTTGGTTGGTTGGTTTAACAAGGACGCTTGCACCTCTGTAGATCATATCGCGACAATAGGAAGTGCCAAGGTAGAGAGAGAGAGAAAGGAGCCATATCTCTGGGAGTGGTTACTCCCTACTCTTTGCGAAGAAAGACATCTGAGCCTGCACAAATGTAGACATTTGTACATGAGGGATTCAAACCATGCCCCCGCCGCTTGTCGGACCAGAGTCGGTGTTAGTAGGTCTATGATTCTTTGAGTGACCCTCTCCATTCCTTGAGTAGCCTCAACTCATAAGATATCTCAATTCGTTGAGATTCAACATGGATCTAACAATCATAGGTAAAACATGCAAGTACACGCATATAACGAATTGAATAATAATAACAAAATTTATTTCTAACTGGCCCATGTTACACAATTAAGACAAATTAACCCTCGTGTGCACAGAAAGGCCCTAAATATCTCATTATCAACATGGTAAAATCCGCCCCACTCCAAGACACAACTGAAATATCTACCCTTCACATTCTAGCTGAATTAAATTTACACAGCTTGACGCATCCATGTCTTAAATCCCATATATAAATTATTGATAACAGTAAAAAAGGAAAATCCACTCACGACATTATGGTTCTGAAATGTAGTCTGTAAGTATGACAGTAGGGACGCGGATTTCACAGACGTTAACGTCCTCGGACAACGACATTACCGGATAAAAACGGGATCATCAACCAACCTTGACTTCGACGACGATCCTTGAAGTCTTCGCTCTCCAAAAAGCGGCCATCTTTGCGGAGTTTATGCAGGAACACGAAGAGGGCCTTTTTCGGGGCGCAGGTGAAGAGCCGGGTCAGTCCGAAGGTACCGTCCGTGCACGCCTTGTTCTCAATCTCCTGTCGACACACACATACACAGACAGCCACCCGTTATCATGTTGGAAGTGCAATGGGTCCTAGCGCCAACGGAGTTTACCAGGGAGTATGGTATCTACCAAGAATTACACGGTATCTACCAGGGATTACGCTGTATCCACGGGGGATCACATGGTATCTACCAGGGATTACACGGTATCCATCGGCGATTACACGGTATCCACCAGGGATCACATGGTATCTACCAGGGATTACACGGTATCTACCAGCGATTACACGGTATCTACCAGGGATTATAATGTATCTATCAGGGATTATGTAGATTTTCATGTTGTATTGTACTGTTGTATTTTGGTCGAAATAAAATGATTATTTCTCTTATCTACGTATTTTGGTCGAAATAAAATGATTATTTCTCTTATCTATGTATGATATAATCAATGTTGTTTTTCATTTCAAAAGTCACATGACCAACTGTGGATGTAAACCCGTGAAAGTGCCACATAGCCCAAAATAACTCCTATATATCTGTATGTATGACCCAGATATCTCCTATATATGCATATGTATGACCTGGATATCTCATGTATGAGACCCCATACTGACCATCTCCAGCCCCGCCATGGTCTTGCTCTTGTCACCCAGGTAGCCCAGCCAGCGGACCACGCCATATCGAAACTCCTCCGGGTTGCCCACCACCTCCACCATGGTGCCGAGGTCCAGGTCCGTCTGGGCCTCCTTCGCCGTCAGAGTCGCCAGCCTGTCCTCCAGGCACTCTCTCCCGGGATCCGCGTCCGCCTTCTGCCGGTCAGCCGCGGAGCCGGGGCGGTCCGCGTTGTCGTGGAGATCGGCGCCGTAGCCCGATCTTCGGTCCGCGTTGTCGTGGAAATCGGCGCCGTAGCCAGATCTTCGGTCCGCGTTGTCGTGGGGATCGGCGCCGTAGCCCGATCTTCGGTCCGCGTTGTCGTGGAAATCGGCGCCGTAGCCCGATCTGCGGTCCGCGTTGTCGTGGGGATCGGCGCTTCCGGGCGAGCGCACGCGGTCGAACAGGACCCCACCAGGCAGGTCACCGCCGCCAGGGAGGTCGCCGCCGCCAGAGCCGCGCGACGGGCTGTCCGTGGAGGGCGAGAAGGCCAGGTCGTCGTTGGTGAACCCGGTGAGCACGCTGTCCCTGCTGTCCCCCAGGGAGGCCTGTTTAGGGGGCACCATGGGCGGGAGGTGCTGGGAGTAGCCGCCGGCTAGCTGCGGCTGGCTGCTGGCCACCGGCCGGTGCAGCCCTCCCTTCATGGGCCGGCTGTAGGTGTTGTCGGTGTGCGAGAACGCGTGGTCCCCGCGGCGGTCGCGCTCTCGCTCCCGCTCCAGGTCCAACTCAGGCCCCAGCGCGATCTTCCGCACGTGTTGCTGGTACTTCTCCTCGAAGTTCCCGGACATCTCGGGGGTGGACGCCGTGTGGCTCCGGTCGCTGGCCCTAGCTAGCCCCGCCGCAGGTCCGGCTGCCGCCCTGGCCCCCGCCCCCTCCGCCCCGGGGAGACCCGCCCTGGCCCCCGCCACCGTGGAGTAGTGGGACTCCGGCGGCTCCCCCATTTCTTCCTCCGAAGAGAGGTCCACCACCCCGGTGGCCACTCCGCCCGTCCCGGGGGGCAGCTTCTTATCCAGCTCCTTCTTGTAGCCGAACAACCTCGTGTAGTCGTCCTCCAGTGTTTGATCTGAGAACAAAATAAAGTCACACTGCAGTAAAGGAACACATCTCAAAGAGACCACGTCCAAAGAAATGACAAATAATTACATACGCAAAAGTGTCTTATGAGGGAACTTAAACATACTTTTTTTGGGGGGGGGGGTCACATACAGATTAAGATTGTGCATGGTGGAAGTTATGCACCAGTGTTTGTGACCACCTTTTGTGCACACGTGCTTGGAATGGGGCACGATATAGCTTGGGATAGTGAGATGAAGAAAAAAACCCATAAGAATGAAGAAAAAACACTCTCGGCATTCGATAGCCCCAAGCGTAACATACAGGTGTTATCGTGACAAAATCGTGAGGTACAAATATTCGCGTCAGCGATCACGACAAATACTTTGAGCTTAAGAGTATGACCCACTTTTTTTTAGTTAAGTTAAAATCCCGTAATGAAGTAACTAAATGCCAAAATAATACAAACCTGTCTCCTTCAGCACTTCATAAAATGTACTTTTACCGACGGAGTACGACAGATCTTGATGACCACCCGACGAGAAAATATTATCTTCAGACTTTGGGCGAGAGGTCCTGAAGCTAAACGATTTGCCTATGTCGCTACTGCTGTTCAGGGGTTCCGTCCTGCTCTTATTCTGAGTATGCGACTGCGGCTGCACTGTCACTTCCGGTTTCTTTTGTTCATAAGTCACGTGGTCTACAGTAGTCCGCCATTTCGGTTGGCCGCTGCCAGTGACGTCAGTGGCGGCGAGGATCTCCCGTCGGCCCGCCGCGCCGGGTAGAGCCGATGCGGACGTGGCCCGGTCTAGCGGCTGCTGCAACAAGGGTTCCGTGTGGCCGTGATGTCTCGGCACTTCCCGGAATCCTTCCTCCAGACTCCCTCTGACGGGAGGAGGTCTGCGGTTCGGCGCCACCACGGTCGCGAAGAAATCGGGTGTCTCCCCGGGGTAATCCGACTGCTCCACCGCCGCCCCTCGGCCCTCGTCGCGTTCCAGTCGCCAAGGCAACTGACCGTTGTCGGCACTTCCGTTTCTGTAGTGAAGCGCGTCGTCGCTACCGAACGGGTGCAAGCGTTCTTGCCACCCGGTCAGAGGCTGGCGCGCCGCCGAGCGGTTCACAACGGGACTAGCGAACTCATAATCGTCGTAAATATCCTCCTCGCCCCCGAAGTCTGAATTCGCCTTCTTGACGTTCTCATACACGGAACGGTCGTAGATGGAGCGCTCTTCTTTCTCAAGCTTTAGTTTCTCGGGGCGCACGGGTGGCAGGTTGACCGACAACCCCCCGACCGATCCGGCAGCGGAAGCTGCGGCGGCGCTGTGGGGATGGCGGGTCGGATGGTTTGACCTGAAGGGGATGGTCCTGTGACCGCTGACCTCGTCCCGCGTCGCCTCGCCAGGCTGGTGCCACGTGTTCCAGTTGTGCTCTTGAGCCTCGTTTACGTGGTTAGCAGCAACTCCGATAGCAGCCGGCTCAGATTTCGGCACAATATCGGAAGGTTTCCTCTGTGAATCTGTAAAAAAAAAACATTTGTAAAAAAAAAACATGATCGAGGTGATCATTCATATGTGTATTCGTTGTTGAAAACCTCGCCAACTAAATAAAGTCTATACAAAAAAAAAGCTTTTTAATCAATTCAAATTTAGGAAGGTCTAGTTCAACTAGGAAAGGTAGAAGAACAAGCACGCCGCTTGTACCTATCAAGTACACACTATGCTTGCCTTGTATATTAACACGACGCAAACTAGGGGTGACGTTCTCTAATCTTTCAGGGCAGCAACCTTTTTTAGGCAAACAAGGCCATTTATATATGCGAAATGATACTTCTATCAATGCGCAGAATTTAACGAATGAATGAAAAAAAAATTGTTAAGTAATGGCACTAAGATAGTATTACCAGACTTCACGGAAGGGGCCTCTAGTATCCCTAAAGTGCGGTTGGCAGCTTGCACGTGTGTGCGTGTTGTGTTAGGGTAGTTACTTTTTGGCGCACGCAACTCCTTGGCACTTCCTGCAAGAACAACAAAAGTACATGTACCATAAAATCAGTGCTCCAAGGAGTAATGGGACGTATTATTGTCGCAAAAGCATGAGAATTCTACGCATACATTATACAATTGATCACCGGCTTATTATCAACAAACATAGGCTTTCTTTCTCTGTGGCAGCTCAATCTGTGGAAAAAAAGGCTTGAATATGTAACGTGCCAACCACGCTCACAGCCATAATTAATTCCTGCCAAAGTACTCCCGACTTCTCTCACTTACAAGGCTGTAGTCCATGTACACACCACTATTCTAGCCTCCTAAAAGACTTGCCTCTCATGCTGTTCATCGTCTATTACATTTGTATTAATTATATATTCGTTGCACAAATAATTTCATAACCCATTTTATATCCTCAGTCTGCATGGCCTCTCACCATAATTACTCTTACGAGAGTGAGTTCTACAAGATATCTATGTCCACATATGAAAGGTCACTGGTTATGTAATTCTGTGATGATGTGATTTGTGAAATAGAATTTAATTACATGTATACAAGTATATGTAAGCAGCCAGTCAATTGAGCTACATGCCAGTTAAACAGGTCCATACAGAAGGGATGAGTGTCTGTCAGATCTCCGCACTAACTAACCAGAATTACTATTACAGCAGTGGTATGTGCTATGTGACTTAGTAAATAATCAGGGAAGAGCCTTGAATGAAGTGATTACATAATCAAGATTGATTATTATACTAGAAAACCAATTGCCATTGGTCAAGTGATAAACAATTTTCCTGCTAAATATCTATGTGTGCTACCAGTATATTCAAGCTATGGAATATGGAATACTTATTTTGTGAAGAATATGAACCTTATTAACCGTAAAGATGAGCTCACCACGAAAGGTGTGAGATATTTTAATGATCTGATAGATAATACGGGTAGAATATATAGCCTGCGAGGGTTTACGACTAGGTATAAACTAGAAATGAATTACGTAGACTTTCTTAGTTTGACGCATTGTATTCCGCGCGAATGGAAACTGTCTTTAAGGGTACAACAAGGTAAACTTACCGCGATAAGGAACGAACTTACCAACTTTGTCAAGGCCAGTAAGCGCGTGGTTAATGAAAGTTATAATAAGCTCGTTAGTCTATCGAGTGTTCACAATCAAAATGAGATAAAGTGGGGGGAGCTCTTAAATGTATATATAGCAAAAGCAAAGTGGGAGAAATTCTATTTAGGGGTCCTGGCATGCACGGTTGACGAAAGAACACGTAGCTTCCAATATAAATTTCTCCATAGATGCATACCTACCAATAAGTATCTGTACAGATGTCGCATCACGGACACGGATAAATGTGTATTTTGTAAAAGAAACGTGGAAACTATAGAGCACCTGTTTTGGCATTGTGACCATGTGAATCGACTTTGGAAGAATACTACAGTATGGTTGGGACAAATAATAGAAGACGATAGACATACTTGGGGGGATTTCATTAAGTATATTCAAGCTGCTACTCAAAACTGGTGAGTGTACATACTCTTATAAGGTGTCTTGCTATCACCAAAGAAGTCCTCTTCCTTCAGAAGCCCTATAACAGGTACCAAACTGGCATGGTTCTGTCTTGCCTTGAACAAATGGCGCTGTTGATATTTTCCTGTTCCAGTCCCGACACAGTTATCCTATGTAACAAATCAAGATAACCATTGTCTTACTATATCATAAAACAACTCTTTTACAATATAAAGTCACTATAATATACTAAAACAGTATTAGGATATATTAGCATAATATTAGCATCCAATTAATTGAGTTACTTTATCAGGATATATAAATTATTTTAAATACATCTAAGAGAGCTGCATAGTCACGTCTGAATCCTACCAGCTAAGCCTCTATTCTCTAATAAGATTGAACAAATAAATATTGTGGCTGGCCTGATTTATTTGATATATAAAAAGGTATTTATAAAACTATGCCTACCTTTACAACTTGTGATCTTTCAATAATAAAGTTGTATTACTTACAAATTCTACACCAGCAGTCCACTCTGGCGGAACCTTAGCATCTGGCAGAATTCCTATCCATTTAACTGTTGCACATTCTGGTCCATGATCAGTCATCCATACAACACGGTTACCAATATCCAATGGTGGCTTTGGCGGTAATTCTGGCTCTATATCCTTAGCTAGACATTCAGGACCAGATGGAATGAATTTGCTCGGATCTTTACACAGACGAATTTTAATTATGGAGACAAATACAGCAGAGTCCATATGGCATGTAAAATATCTTTGGCGACGAAAGATGCCATCAGTACAGCCTTTCTCCCGATATTCCTAAGAAAAAAGAAATTTAAAATAATACACAATATCAAATGAAACTGGGAATTAATAAGGTATGGCTGCAAACAAATGCAGTAGGCATACCTGCATGTAGCATTAATTACCATCTTTTAACACTGTCAGATAAACATTCTTAGAGGTGTATCTGGGCAAAATACCTAAACTGGAAAATGTCTTTATTCGTCTCTACCCCTCTCCTCCCATCATTTTTTTATTACCAATAAAACATCACTAATGGTATTGGCTAAATGCCACAATTTTACTTGAATGAAAGAAATAGTAAGACATTGCTAAAATAGCTTTAAATTTAAAGTATTTCATATACACTCAAAGTCAGTATCCATGGTGTCATGACAAATACATTTCCCCTGACATGGAAATAGGTAAATGGTATTCATATATGCCTATTGATGTCTGTGCAGTACAAGATTTATCTGTTAATTAGGTGTGTAAATAATTTTATGAGAAGTATGTTGTATTGAGTAATACAACAAAGTAGAATGCAGAGTGTAATAAATCAGGAGAGGTTAGCTTTCTTTTTTGCAGGTAGCTAAAGTCAGTCATCAATGCCATAGACTCACGTTTCAGCCTATATTTTCCGCGATTGTGCTGTGATCGCTCTAAATATCACTGACATGAGAAAGCAACACTTGACCATTTTAATGATACCGAACTTATGTATGTACCGTAAACTGCCTATTTGAAGCCGCAACTTATATTAGGAAGTTGGAGGTTCCACTTTCCTGGTTTAAGTTGCAAGTCAGGGTGCGGCTTTAAATAGGGCCTTTTGCCGATTTCAAGTCAGTGTGGCCAGGGGGGGAGGGGGCGGGGGGGCAGACATTGTGTTACTGTGGCAATCAAGACTGATAATGAGCTACGGTTGTGTTATTTATTACTACTGCCACACGACTCCGCCCACACCTATTGTAGACCAATGATCAGAACCCAGGTTTCAGGCGTAATTTTGATAGGGCTGCCGCCAGATTCGCAACCAAATGCAGTAAGTTAATTATGCAAGACAGAAACTTGATACTGCATTGGTAGCTATGACAGTGATTCATAAACAGGCAGTAAGAGCCAGGAGAGCCAGCTACTGGTGTGACATTTGATAAGAGCTGCGATCGGGGAGGGAGAGGTGAATGTTGTTAGTAGTCATGACTGCTTGTATAAACAATTAATTGGCTTCGTAGGGGCCAGGAGAGCCAGCCACTGGTGTGACACTTGATAAGAGGTGCGATCGGAGAGGGAGAGGTGAATGTTGTTGGTGGTCACGACTGCTTGTATAAAGAATTAATTGGTTCAGTTGGCGAGATGGGATTAAGCAGCGATACAGGGGTAGGGGGATCGGGAGGGGGGGGGGGGGGGGGTCGAGAGGCCAAAGGCCACATAAGTTTGGTATCATTAAAATGGTCTAGTGTTACCAGGCCTGTCTCTAACTTATCACAGGATGCCGTTAGAGCCAGGCAGCATTTGCTGTCTTTGCAGTGTTGCAGTGCATAATGGCGCGGCTGGCGCTGATCGAATAAATGTGCCCAGAAAAAGCCCTGACATTGCAAGTTAGGAAAATAAATCAAAGTATTTTCCTTCCGCCAGGTCAGTAAATTGCATACGGATTCTGGAAAGATCCATATTTTGTCGGCTAGTTAAAAACTGTGCGCCCTATACGCGAAAATATACGCTGCAACATCGCAAAGATAGCAAATGCTGCCTGGCTCTAACGGCACCCTGTGATACGTTGGTAACAGGCCTGGTAAGGTCTAGTGTTGCCTTCTCATATCAGTGATTTTTAGAGCGATCGCAGCAAAATCGCGGAAAATGAAGGCCGAAAGGTGAGTTTATGGCATTTATGACTTTGATTTTAGATATATGTTTTCTTATCTGTAATTGTAAGCTGATCGATTGACCAGATCTAAGGTAGTTTTTTTTTTTATGCTGTCACAACTGTCAAGCTGTATTTCTAAACTCAGATCAGTTGACATGATGCCTGCCTCCTACATGGAGGCTGGTGTCGCATAAACTGATCTGAGTGACTGTACCTAATCAGCTAATACTTACTGCTGTAAATTCAACGCCAAACCAGGTTCCAGTATCATGAGGCAATATTCCTTTATATCGAATCTTACCGGGTATATTTGTATCTGATATACCAGGAATATTCAATACATAGACAATAGATCCTTCCTTGAGATCGATTCCTTCTTTTACCCAGTCACGATCGCGGTGGACTCGAAGTCTATCTGTACAAGTGGTCAGAGCTTGTAAAAGTTCAAACTCTGGCCGTGTAACCTTGGCAACATCTGATTTCAAATCGCAGGCATTCAAGTAAACTCCATCGAATTCGATTGACTGCAAATCTGCATATCCAGCTGCTTCCACATTGTTCGTTTCATCTCCTGGTGATGGAACCCGATACCAAAGAGTGCCTTCTAAAACCTGTGTGGATGTGGTTTGAGGTGGACGAGAGATAAGGCTTTTTTCTCTCTTACTGGCAACTTTTTCTCGCAAAAGGATATAGTAATCCCTCATTATTATAATTACGGTCCTCCAAGTGAATAGTGCTGGCTTCCTACGTCATCATCGCTTGTGTATTGACTCAGCTTAAGGAACTAGCGTCCAGTCAAGGGAGGAAGCCCTGGTTTACTTCACTCAACTGTGGGTAGAACGCCATCTTTGGCCTGTTTGTGGGGAATCCCATGCAGCCAATTTAAGTAGTTTAAGCGCACATGTATTGTTTACGCTTAAAGAAGTAGTTCCTATATAAACGGGCTTATAAATTGTCATTATATTATAAATTAGATGTATAAACAATATATTGTGATTATAATGGTGATTTAATTTGTCAAAGTAATTAAGTTAAATTTATAAATGCCCCCAGCACGCTTATGTATAATAAGCGTATGAATACAAGCCTTTATCTGGGAATCCCATTACGTCAACAGGTCCCCGATCGGGGGAGCCAGTGGAATTTATATATCGACCTGCGTGTGACAGTTTTCGCTGGAACAGTAGACTAATAGATCTCTATGTGCATTTCGTGCCAAACAAAAAAAAACCTGAAACAGGGGCGGATCTCTTCTCTCTGTAAAAACCTGCCACCGCGGGGGTCCACACATGTCTAATACGATCGTGGGAGCGCGGATATGCACTGATATGGTGGGGGATCCACATATTTGTTTACGATTGGCGGGGTGGGGGGCGATATCGTGTCGTGGATAGTAGGCTTAGACCTATTTTGGTACCCTTCTAGCTTCCCCCCTTGACCGACCACCTCAGAAAGTCAGAATGCCCGGGGGAAGGTGTGGGAGGGGGAGGGGGCCAACGGGGGCACTACAGTGGTGGGCTGTCCCCCAGAGACCCCACTGGATGGCAGCACTTCACTCGCCTGGTGAGCGGTGGCTCCATCGCTTGAGTGACGTACGAGTCGAATAGCCTACTTTTGATCAGTTAGCAGTTGCGGCTGAGCAAGCCCGAGGGGTGGGGATTTCATTTTTGGCATTTGGTTCAACCCGAACATTTTTCGCATCGGAAATGTTGGTATGACCCAAGAAACAGGGCATATAAGACTTGGTATTCGCGAAATGTTCTAAAGTTTCTTTCCTGTTTTCATCGATTTTAAAAGTAATTATAACCCAATTTACGTTCTGTTCTCCAAAATCTTGGCAATTAACCAATGTGGAGAAATCTCAGATGTTAACAGGGCTATAATGACGTTGACGTCAGGTAAGCTAACATAGTCCTGCACTCAAGGATGGGTGTAAAAATGTTACCATGGTCAGTAGTGGCAGTCACAGACCCGTTATTGAACAAAGTCGGATGCTTAGGCTCCAGATTTCCAATCTCAGTGACTGCCGTGAACGACTGTGGGCAAAACAATTAAAAGTTGGTGTTTTAGGACACTTGAAGGCAAAACTGGGCCAAGAAACCTTATAGAATAATGAGGCAGGGTTGGATGAAACATGCCTCAGGTGCTTCGAGGGCGAACCCATGGGCGGTCGATACGCAGCTAGGCCCGATTACCACCCGAGGTAGGGTAAGGGAGGCGCGGCTTTAATTAGGAGCACCTGTTGTGGTTCAGGAGCGAATAGCGGTAACAGATCGCGATCCAGACTCAAGACACAAAGCCCCGCCAACGCTTGAGTCCTTTTTCTTTCATCGTGAGTATGAAATTTACAATCATAGCTGATGGTACGCAGTGAGAAGTACTCATCTCTGAACTGACAAGAAAGTGACATGCTGCTTTGTTTGTCAGACTTGTTTGTCAGACATAACGCACGTGGAAGACCTTTTTCCACGGCATAAAAGCAAGTGACGTCAGTGAATGATTGACAGCCTGGATCGGTTTAATTAATACAGGACCGGTTGACTTAGCGGAGCGCAGTCGGTCAATCCGAATGCATTTGCGATTTATCCAATACGGTACCCCGTTCCAACTATTGTGCTCCATGAAAACTACCGAACGCGAACAAATGTGACAACTATAATAAATATATTTTTATTAAAGGTTGTAAGATGATAAAAATCAGTTAATATTCATTGGCGATAAGGCTGCATTATACAGAACAAAAATAGTCAGCACCTCTCAATATTATTCATGCAATAACAAACCAGCACTATTCAACACTAATCAATATCCAAGCAATGAGAAGAACTATACAACTAGGTTCTCGAATTAGTTAGTGGGTATAGAAACATTGCGGCAACAAGTCTTACATTTTAATAAGACCAGCGCTGGGTGAAATGGGTGCAATTGTCGTCTGCCTTTTCCCGCCATTGGTGCGTACGTCAGTACAGGACGAAAACGTCTTTTATGATAAAGGCTTGCGATTGAATTTTGTGGGACATTTTGACAAGAGAAACCAAGCGGGTCAATGACTTTCATCTGAAGGAAGGTACCAAGATGGGACGGGGGGGTGGGGGGGCTCCTTCAAATGTAGCCCCCCTCCCCACGCCACCCCACAATAAATAATACATATTGTCAAAGACGAAACGATGCAACACATGTTTTTCTTTGAGATGCTCTAGTATAATATTTAATTGGTTGCTACACAATGAAGTATTACGATTTCTTGATTGGCTTATCGATCGCTTCCGGGCGGTCATGTTATGCTTAAAGGCTCAACGAGAGCGTTGATACTAATTGACAGATCTGGAAATAACTACTTTCAAACATACAGGAAAATCAGACCGTTTATCTTTATTTCTATTTGTGTCACAATGTTAAGAATTCTCGCTTTGAGGCCCTGGTCCCTAGGTATGAACCTTTGTACTGGACGGTAGATCTAAGTTGTACAAATAGACCAAAAACTAAGGGCCAGAAGGGTCTGTTTCCGTTTACCTATTTCCTGCTGGACGAAATCTCCCGCGCACCCAGAGTATCCATTTGTCTTCCATCCAGTACATGACGTCACATAAATAACCAAGTATATGTGGAATAATTAAATGATCGTGTTTACGGGTCTTTCGCGCATATTTCATTTTTATAATCTTTAACTCAATCGTTATCCGAACGACTACAAGACTTGCTTCAAACACATAACCGGCCTGTACTTTTACATATATCAAGGGGATCAAGTTACAGCAGAATATGTTACAGCATCGTAAATTGCCGACAATGCTAACATGTTGTTAAAACGATTGCTAGATCTAGTTACAGTAAAGCTACAAACGGTAATATTGGCACAAACGGCGTTACGTACCCTACCGGGTTTATAGAGTTCACTAAGTAATACTGGTTATAAAAGATTCGTTACAAAAACAAAGAGCTTCGGGTGTACATACCATCACAATATATAAAACACCCCCCTTAACACTGGTCGAAATGGACGGATAGAGGTAAAACAAGTTTCGCTAATTCAATACTATCAATTATTTCGTCAACTTAATGACCAAGGTGAATCTAAAAGCTTCTGAGCCATCACATATTATATTGACACACGTAAATCATGATCATTGTCTACATTGAGGGTTATCGTTCACGTTGACAACAAGACTTTCAGGAGAAAGCCATACTTTCAGGAGAAAGCCATACTTTCAGGAGAAACCATACTTTCAGGAGAAAGCCATACTACACATGAAGTTGTCGAAGTCTTGGCCCCTGTTATATTTACGGGAACATCGATTAAGAGTTTATGATACAAATAATTACAATATGCATGAAATCAACGTCCGGTCACGTGGTCCGGTCAAGTGGTCCTGTTACGCGGCTCCGTCACGTTGTCCGGTTACGTTGTCCGGTCACGTGATCTGGTCATGTGATTCGAGGACGAGATCGGGTCACGTGATTCGAGGACGAGATCGGCTCACGTGGTCTGGTATCGAGGTCCGGTCACGTGGTGCCGTTCGCCTTCCACCCCAGCCCCGGCGTCCCGGACACGACTCCCATTGTCCGCTTGAGCTGCTCGTAACTCCAGTGCAGCTGCTTGACCTCCACCAGGTGTCGCTGGCGAGTCTCCTCCAACTCCTTCAGCAGGTGGTCGTTTGTCTGCACCAGCGACCTGGCGGACCACACGGCCAAAGTTATCATTTCAGCACAGAAGGGTCAAATGCGACATTAGACCTGCATATTGTGGGATGCGTCATATTACATAACGCATTAGTCAAGATTTATGTTCCACAGGGCCAAGGTCGATAATAAACATTAAGGATCATTCTGCTGCGGCTTAATATACATGTGCATAACATTAAGAATGGAACCATAGCGCAATTGCAGGGCGATTGGCAATTTTCCTGGTTTGATATCAACCTGAAGCAGCCCGGCATTTTGAATATTTGGCCTTCGAGGCTGAGGTGTCGATATCATGCGTATTCACTCTCTGATTGGCGCTATTTAATATGATTGCGAATTAACAATCTGCACAGTCGTGAGTGAGTCCCAAGGTTGACCAAAGGAACCTGCTGACGTCACCTCACTTACTTGTGGCTTTCTTGCAACATGGCCGCCAACTCCTGCATCTGATTGGCTTGTTTCATGCGTATCGTTATCGCACAAATCTCCTGCTTCAACTTATCGTTTTCTTCCGCAAGGGTGCCTGGAATATAACGCATCATCCAGGTTTTCATCGAATGTGTTTTGTCAGCTTCGCAATCAAAACGTCATTTGTCATTAAATCATTTCTGGGGCCGTTACGCCCATACCCAACATTACCCATAGCACATATCACAAGCCAGAAATGAAATAGTTTAGTTACCATTCTAACGTATATCATTCTCGCCTGAAACAAACAAGGAAGTGGCTGCAATGTCATACCGAGTTCCTTGTGTCCTTGGCTGTCTGTGGGCGCGGCGGCTGTATCACGTGATCCACCGTGGGCAGACGATAATTGTTCCTGCAGCGCTTTGTTCTCCTCCATCGATTTCTGCAGTCGGTTCCTCAAGTTGCTCTGGCGGGGAATCGAAAATGGAAATCCCTGACGCAATATTCAACGTGAACAACAGAGATATATCAAACTGGATAGTTTAAACCAACGAGTTACTTCATATGTTTAATTTGGGTTGTTGATTTTGCTTAATGAATTAACCATTCGAGATCAATTTCTACGGGGAGGAGAATATGTTCATTGCGCGAAGTTTCTTTCAACATAATATAAATCGATCACCGCCTTGCCCAGGCTGGTGGTGACATGATGATTGGTTAGCTAGTCGGTCACTCGGTCCGGTCCCGGTATTTCTTACCCCCTTACACGCTTTGCAAAAGACAATCCAAAACTTCCCACCAATTTAAAACTAATAGGTCAGCATTTACATGTAAATTCATTGATGCAAACCTCAGAAAATTAATTATATTTAAACCAACTCCCCACCACGTATACTGACCACAGTGGGACTCGAACCCGCAACTAAATGGCTGGACCCAGAGGAGCCACCAGAGCATCCGACAACGCATCGCTTCTGGGCAACAGGGGGGGGGAGCGACTCTTTGGCCGCGGGGGCGCCCCCCTCCCCACCCCCCAACACCCCCCACCTCCCCGTACTCAAGACTATAACCCACCACGTCTCTCTGGGCCCGGATCAAGGTGCTCTTCATCTTGGGGTCGTCAGCGCTGAGGGTGTCACCCCCGGCCTGGGCACCCTCCATCAGGGTCAGGGTCCTCTCCCTCAGGGTGGCCACCTCCTCCCGCGCCCTCCGCAGCTCTTCCCTCAGCTGGGACGTCTCCCCCCCTTCAGCGGGCGCCCTGGAGGGTGGGTGGGTCTCTGTCCAGGGGGCGGGCGCCTGGGGGAGTGGCTGGGTCTCTCCTCTGACGTGCGAGTCCCGTAGCGCTGTCGTCATCTGACCTACGAAGGGGCGAGAAGAATATTGAATATGTACCACAACGTGACGCCACAATGAGAGGATGAGAACGGGGTGGAGTGGGGGGGGGGGGGGAGGGGGGCAGGCACTAAGTTCTCCGGTGAATATTATACATAACGAGGAGTTACCATTTCATTGAAAAACACGCCCATTATAAACAGCCTTGATAAAAGTTCACCATACATAAGTACGACACACCTTGGTTAACATCAATAACCATGTCGCTCCACTCACCAAAAAAAACCCCCAAAAAGGGCAAACATAATTTTCCACACACAAATTTCCAAAAAAAGGGGGAGGAAAAAAATGGAAAAAACACATCATTACAAAAATAATGTCCATTTTAGTTACCATTCTAACAGATAACATTCTCGCCTGATCGCAATCACTTAACGTGAATATTACAACATTGACTCTGGATTATACGACATTTACTTCTGTGTGACCGACCGATGGTCAGGAGTCAGGCCAGGAATCCTCATCGAGGTGTTCAACATGTAAAAGGCGCGGTCGCCCCCGGGACAAAGAGCCGGATAACGCGCCGCATTATATTGAGATACATTGCTGAGACCGTTCATGTACTCACTAACAAAGCGCGGGTTCTTCAGCAAGGATTTGGCCCCGTTCCAGTACTTGTCGACCAGGTCGCTCATCTTGGTCAGCAGTTCTCGGTACTGTCCCGGGACCCCCTCGTGGTCTCCCTCTCTCGGCGGCCCCTGCCCCTGCCCCTGCGAGTGCCCCTGCCCGGCCACCCCCGGGCCTGCCTCCACCGCCTCCCCCGGGTCAGCCTGCCACGCCACCCCACCGCCCAGAGCGACCGGGAAAGGCAGCCCAGCCTGAGGAAGAAATGACAGCAATTATTTGATTTGATCTGGGAGAGCTTCATGGCATTTTTCAACCTGAAAGGTAACATGTCAGTCAAAAATTGTAAAACTCCATATGAAGTCTGTGCCTTGTCATGCGCTGATAGAACTTCCCCACATGGAAACCCTTAGATCCTAATAAATAGGCCCCGAAGCTCGATCTCTAAGGCCGACTTGCTGGTGTATCATGAGGGGTTCGCAATAACTAGTGTTATTGCTAGAAATGGACGTGGGCAACCGGTCACTATTGTTCCGGGAGCGGTCATTATTGCCTGAGGGGCCGGCCCGGTAGCTCAGTGGGTTAGAGCGCTCTCCTTGAGTGCTCTGGCCACCTAAGAGCCTCACGGCACGTGGATCGGTGGTTCGAGCCCTGCTGTGGCCATGTCTGTGTGGTCGCAGGATAAAGATCTTCTTCGCAAAGAATAGGGGGTTACCCCCGGGGACATGGCTCCGCTCTTGCCTTCCTTCTCCCATTGACGCGACACGACCAAAAGTGGTTAAAGCGTCCTGAATATACAACCAACCAACCATTTTTGCCAGAAAAACAATATAATGGCTTCACGATCCAGAGGGAATGGCACTGTCGGTTACGGCGCTTTTAAAAAGACCCCAGACACGCAATACAGCTGGGCATTGAGAGGACGGGTAAGGTGCGGGGCAGGGGGCTTACCTGGGGTTCCGACGGCTGGTAGAGCTCGGCGGTGTGGGTGAATGGCCGCTCGGAGCCGGCTTGGGGCAGGGTCGGCGGGGCAGCGAAGGGTGGAGGTGCCGGTAGGGCAGCACCCTCCCGCTGGGTGGATTCGCCGGTCTCGCTGCCCATGCCTGCCACAGACAATAAGACCCCAATACATTTAAATTCAATCTATACGTTTATAATATTCAGGCATCAAACACATTAGTAAATTACTGAATGAGCCCAATATAACACGTTTTAACGTAAACAATCCTTTACGTAAAAAAAAAAAAGATTAGTGATACATGCAATAGAATCAAATGAGAGGAAACACTATGGATTAAGCGTAGTTATAGAAAATTACATGCTAATAACACATATATTGCAACAGCCTGGTCAAAGGCGAAGTGAGTGCAGTGACTTTAAACGTGGAAACATAACAAAAGTGAGGGCGATAATGGACAAATAAAGCAGTGATTACTTCAGGGATTACACCAATAGTGCGGACCAATAACAGGGAAAATTAGACTTATCTATCCGTAGAATAATAGACGCAATTAAACCTATAATAATCAATTTAATTGCGGCCTTTCAAGTAACAGAGGCCGCATTTATAATCTGTCGGTTACGTATCAAATTTACAAATTCAAATCGTAACTACTGACGGTCGACGGTTACGTATCAAATTTACAAATTTAAATCGTAACTACCGATGATTATACGTATAAAATTTACAAATTCAAATCGTAACTACTGACGGTCGACGGTTACGTATCAAATTCAAAAATTGAAATCGTAACTACTGACGTTCGAACTGTAGTGCTCTGTGTGTTACTCCACTTAGATATGACAATGGCAGCATTAGGCTATAAACATCCTGACAACAGTCTCTGTATGATATATCTTCCGCTCGCCCCCCCCCCCCCCAGGGTACTTACTAGGGTGGGGTGTGAAGTGTCCCCTGGCGTTGTAGGCAGTGTAGGCCTCAGCCTCGTCAGTGAACTGCAGATTGGGATCCCCGGGCAGCAGGCCTCTGCAAGCGACACGGAGACAGGTCAATATAACTTGTACCCCCGATATATATATACCGTACAAACGTCTGCGAGTCTTAGACGAATCTTAGATGTGGTACCCCCGATATATATATACCGTACAAACGTCTGCGAGTCTTAGACGAATCTTAGATGTGGTACCCCCGATATATATATAAACCGTACAAACGTCTGCGAGTCTTAGACGAATCTTAGATGTGGTACCCCCGATATATATATATCGTACAAACGTCTGCGAGTCTTAGACGAATCTTAGATGTGGTATCCCCGATATATATATAAACCGTACAAACGTCTGCGAGTCTTAGACGAATCTTAAATGTGCAATTATGCAATGAAATGGCGGCCAACTGGAGAAGTTTGAGGCGTGAGTGGAGCTTCCCCGTACAATGTCCGTATTATCCTCAAAGAACGTGCATGGAAAATGTTTTGTGGATTCTTCGTCAGTAGTAGTAGGTGTACAAGTACATATAGGTGAAGTCACAAATACGTGTTTTACATAGGGACATGTCAAGGCGGTTAAACAATAATTGGCCGACGGTGGGGCAAACCTCGACCTCGGTGGTAGCAGGAACAGAAAAGTAGAAGAAATAGTCATACAAGTAGTGGGAGTATATGCTGCAGTAGAAGTAATGGTACATGTTGTAGTATTATTCATGGTAGTATTACCAGTAGTACAAATCACAAACATTATTCTAAAAATCTTTTTAATCTTACATGGTAACATGAAGTCATACATGCTGGTGGTGCTGTAAAATCGAATCAAATCAAATTATATTCTAGCATGGCCTAAAACTATACCCTCCCCCCCCCCCCCTTATCCCATCCCCTCACCCGAGACTTACCGGTTGCCATGGAGACCCGGGTGGTCTGGGGACCCCTGTGTCTGGGCAGCTGACACGGGCATGGCCGCCAGGTGGGGGTAGCGCTGGCGAAAGTCATCTCCTGCAAAAAAAACAAAAAAACATTTGTAATTACGCTCAAAGAAAAGAAAAATTTTCTCCAAAATAGACTACAATCTTAGCTTTGCCTTTTCAATGAAATAAAAATGAAATCGTCGTAGTAAAAACACGTTTACTAAGGTAAGTTGGCTACTAGCACCAACATTTCTTGCATTAAATAAATAATTTAAAACCAGTCGCGCAGGGTAGTTGCAATTATGAATAAAATAGACCGACCACTTGAAGAGAGTTCCCAGCTTGCGATATCAATCTTACCCATGGTATCTCCCGTCAGAGGAAGCCCTGCGCCTTGTGGGCACTCCGCCACCTCCGCCGTCTGCAGAGAAATAACAATACCTAGTAAGTATAATAGTATCAACGAAACATTGACCTGTCTTAAACGTCTCACCGAAAATATGCGTCTTTTTGGTCGTGGTTCATGATTGGTTATGGCAATATGACTAGGTATGACATAGCTGGGGTACACATACAAGTACGTTATCTCTATCGTGACATAAGTAAACCAACTAACTGGTCATGGCAGTAAATTCCCAACTATATGCTCATAAAATCCACCATGAGATGGTTGCAATCCTCCAGAATCATTTAGCGTCTTATGCCAAATGTGTGCTCACATGGCCTAAACTAAGCCAACGAACCGCAGCCACAATAAAATGATCGGATGCCACCATTCTAGCCACATGTTGTCCCTATCTCAGTTGAAAAGCAATCCCAAAATGACTTTTTTTTCTCCAGGGAAACAGGTGATACATATATATACATAATGTAACACATTAAACAGCATACTTTTCTCTTAAACTAAACGATACATCGCTTGGCCAGTTGGTTGCGGCTACATTAGACAGAAAACAGCAGACATACGTTGACCAAAGAGATACTGGATTGACACCCACTTGCATGATGCAGCCACCCCCCCCCCCCCACACACACACCACACATAGACGGGGTGAAATACATTCGACAGTCTGCACACCGTCTGGCCAGATTGCCAGTCTACCACCCACCTGTATAATGCAGCCCCCACCCCACACACACATAGACAGGGTGACATACATTCCACAGTCTGCACACAGTTTGACCAGATTGCCAGTCTACCACCCACCTGTATAATGCAGCCCCCCCCCCCCCCCACACACACACACACATAGACTGGGTGACATACATTCGACAGTCTGCACACCGTCTGGCCAGATTGCCAGTCTACCACCCACCTGTATGACGCAGCCCCCCCCCCTACCCACATAGACGGGGTGACATACATTCGATAGTCTGCACACAGTCTGGCCAGACTGCCAGTCTACCACCCACCTGTAAGACGTGCTGGGGGACTGACTGCCCTTCCTGCCCAAACTCAGCTCTGTCCATGTAGCGAATATCTGCTCCGCAGCAAAGAAAAAGATCAATTCGATTGGTCGAGGGGACGACATGTATGTGTCATAATAAAACTGCTATTTAAACTTGGGTCAACTATCCCAAATATCGCGAATATGAGGTTTTATTATATGCGTTTTTGCTGTACAACGTCACAAAAGTTGTGATGTTATCCATCTTCTTACCAATATAAAGCATTCTATGCATGTTGCAAAAGTTTACAGTGAAATAGTATTTTAGGCCGCTTTTGTGCACACAAGGGCTGAACTGGATCAAAAAATCTTCCGGGACGCTCAAGGAATAATGAATGAAACATGCCCCAGATTAGGTGCCCAGACACGGATTCAACCCCATCTAAGATGACATTACTTGATTATTTAATGACAGCCTATATCATTATGTGTATTGTTCCAATACTTGTGTCATCTCCATACATGATATCAAACCAAGTCACCTTCTCGGGAGTACTGATCCGCCTGCCGCACCGCGTCACGTGACCCAGGCCGCTGGCCCTGAGACTTGGCGATGAAGTCCAGCAAGAGGGCGTCATCTTCCTCCACGGCTGGGGTCAAAAGGTCAAAGGTCAAAGGCGTGAAAAACAACAGCAACAACATGCATCGAAAAAATAAACGTCTCCAAATATAGCTTGGTAGACTTGAGGTCAATAGGACAATGTAAATACATGATGATAATCGAGTTAAAAAACGATTTGCGCATCATTTTAACATCGTCAAGAACAATGATTACTGAACTATATTACCATATGCGTGAAGAGATCTAATATTATAGCATAGCTTCTGAAAACGGACAGTGTGACTTACACACCGTCGCTTACACACTGAAGAGTATGCATGGGCTAACATTATGGCATGGCTTCTGAACAGCTTAGTGGCACAGACACAACATCGAGCCTTAACATTATGGGCCTAAACATGAATAAGTCTCGATCCACATCGGTCCATGCGACATTACATTATTATCTGCGGGCCGCCGCTATGGAGTCGGTATGGCACGATACAGCCTTACAGGCTGAAAGTGACGGGAAGCCCCAATCAGATCAAATCAAATCAAACCGGCGCCCTGGTCTGCATACCTGATGATAATAATATGAATATGAATAATGCCGTACCTGATGGGGGTTTGGCGAGGCCCTTGACGTGCTCCACTCGGGCGTGGACAGTCTTGGGAGGGGTGGAGGGTCGGGGAGGGTGTTCCGTCAGCTCGGTCGCCTGGTCCGTAGTGTAGTGCATCAGGGCGGCCTTCCGCTCGTTGTCTCTCACAGCCCGGTCATCTGGGGAAACACACACACCGATAAAGGAATTCCCGGTCGACCTTCACCTTGGGGATCCACCGCGTTGATTACTGTGACAAATGTCAGCCGAGAGGAATATATGAGCTATATAGTGGATTGTCATCTTATAATTTTTCACCAGTTCTTTGGTAAAGTGCGCAGGGATTGCTTAACGAAACACGTGTTGACACCTCAAGATTAGATTACGTATTGACAACACGCGTTGACACCATGTGATTAGATTACGTAATGGACACCACGCGTTGACACCATGTGATTAGATTACGTAATTGACACCACGCGTTGACACCATGTGATTAGATTACGCGTTGACACCACGCGTTGACACCATGTGATTAGATTACACGTTGACACCATGCATTGACACCATGTGATTAGATTACGTAAATGACACCACGCGTTGACACCATGTGATTAGATTACGCGTTGACACCACGCGTTGACACCATGTGATTAGAATACGCGTTGACACCACGCGTTGACACCATGTGATTAGATTACGTAATTGACACCACGCGTTGACACCATGTGATTAGATTACGTAATTCACACCACGCGTTGACACCATGTGATTGGATTACGCGTTGACACCACGCGTTGACACCATGTGATTAGATTACGTAATTGACACCACGCGTTGACACCATGTGATTAGATTACGCGTTGACACCACGCGTTGACACCATGTGATTAGATTACGCGTTGACACCATGTGATTAGATTACGTAATTGACACCACGCGTTGACACCATGTGATTAGATTACGCGTTGACACCATGTGATTAGATTACGTAATTGACACCACGCGTTGACACCATGTGATTAGATTACGCGTTGACACCACGTGTTGTTCATGCAAAAGTGGTTTTGTTCACACCAACATAGGGTTGTCCCAAGCATATATGGTTGGGTCGTTTTGATTGGTTGGTTGTATATTTAGGACGCTTTACCCACTTTTGGTCATATCGCGTCAACGGAAGAAGGAAGGGAAGACCTGAGCCATGTCCCCGGGGGTAACCCCCTACTCTTTGCGAAGGGGTGCTTTTGATCTAATGTGTTACTTTTGTTATATTGTTCTAGTGGGGATGGATTAAGGGCGTGGTACACGCGAGCCAGATCCCCATGCAAACTCCCCCCTCCCACCCCACTCCTCGAGAAGAAGGTCGACACGCTATATCTCCCATCACCCGGTCAGTGGGGCATTATAGAGAAAGGGGGGGGGGCGGTCGCTCTTGAAGATAAGACACGATAACAGTAACTGACGGGCCATGTAGTGTCTGGGTTGGAACCCCACCTGGGCACCTGCAGGATAACCTCAATAAATCATCAAATGCCTTTCTAGCATGTAGAAAACAGGCCACACTAATAGTCAATATTGACCTGAGGGTCAGTGACTTCATAATGCTACAATGTTTGCATACGCTGGACTTCAGACCGCTGCTAGATTTTCACATATCAATGACAAGTGAAAAGTAAAGAAATGTAAAGTTGGCCGTCCAAGAGGGAGCGGATGACAGCGAAATTTGTATTTCCTACCACCTGGCTCCTACATATGCGAAATCCAACCAAGGAATCTCGTGGCTACGTAAAATGTCACCGACATGTGACATACTAGACAGAATTCAACATTGGTTTTCAACAGGCTGTTGAGTGCGCCGCCAAGCGGTCATAAAACACACTGCATGTATATAGAGATTGGAAATGCTTAGGTGTCGTTTCATAGCATTTATGTACAGTATACTGCCGCATTCGAAAATACAGTTGAAAGTTCGAGAAGACAAAGACACCGGGAGTGGTACAGGGAAGCTATAAAATCAATCATTATTGCTACCGGTATTAAAACTTAGTGGTCTATTCACACCAAAAGGGGCCTAACGGCACGTGGGTCAGTGGTTCAAGCCCTGCTGTGGCCATGTCTGTGTGGTTGCAGGATAAAGATTCCATGTCTTTCTTCGAAAAAGAGTAGGGGGTTACCCCCAGGGACATGGCTCCAGTCTCCCTTCCTTCTCCCATTGATGCGATATGACCAAAAGTGGTTAAAGCGTCCTGAATAACCAACCAACCAACCACACCAATAAAAGGAGTGCACCAAAAACAAAGATGACAGAACAAGAGGGCATCTGAAGGGAGTCTCGGACTCAGAAGTCTCTTCCTGTGCGTAGACCGCGGAAACCAAAGAGTCCATGATGAATGAGTCTGGACAATGGAGTGCCCGGATGTTACTTACCCAGCTGAGTGAGGACAATGAAGTGCCCGGATGTTACTCACCCAGTTGAGTGAGGACAATGAAGTGCCCGGATGTTACTCACCCAGATGAGTGAGGACAATGAAGTGCCCGGATGTTACTCACCCAGATGAGTGAGGACAATGAAGTGCCCGGATGTTACTCACCCAGATGAGTGAGGACAATGAAGTGCCCGGATGTTACTCACCCAGATGAGTCCGGACAATGAAGTGCCCGGATGTTACTCACCCAGATGAGTCCGGACAATGAAGTGCCAGGATGTTGCTCACCCAGATGAGTCCGGACAATGAAGTGCCCGGATGTTACTCACCCAGATGAGTCTGGACAATGAAGTGCCCGGATGTTACTCACCCAGATGAGTGAGGACAATGGAGTGCCAGGATGTTACTCACCCACATGAGTCCGGACAATGAAGTGCCAGGATGTTACTGACCCAGAGGAGTGAGGACAATGGAGTGCCAGGATGTTACTCACCCAGCCGACGGAGGCTTGGCAGCAGGTGTATGAGGAACAGTCTGTAATCAGGTTCATTGCGCGCCACCGGGTTCAGACGCAGGTCAAGTTCTTCCAACTTCTGGTTGAATCTCAGCCGGTATAGTTCCTGGAGACTTGGTACATTATTGTAATAGCTGGTACAATGGTTAAGGTAGTTCACGGGGCCAGGGTGGCGCTACCAGGCGAGTACTATTTATGTGACCATTACTCCACCTAGTGAGCATTTTTTCTTCTCGATATCTGAATATTAATCAACTGTAAATAACAGCAAATAATACAGAATAAAAAATTACGAAAAATTTGAAAAATTGTTGAATATTTTGAAATCCCTAAGAAAAGGCTAAATTTTGATATGGGGGTGAGGATATTCAACCTCACATTCCCCAAAAAGCAGCCTAAAGTCATCGAAAAAAATTCTGCAATATAGTAAGTAAATAACAAGCTTTGTCTCATTAAAAGATGCCATGGATGGAACGATCCACAACAGATTGGCTTGTACATAAAACAAATGTAATATATTAACAGGTGAAACAAATGAGAATAAAAACATTGCAGATAGAGCAAATATTGAAAAGATACAGGCTTAGTTTCTCTAACATTTTCAGGTTTTCAAAGCCCTGAAACAGAAGAAAGGCAGAATGAGACATTTCACTTAATGCGATTTATATGATTAATAGTTATGAAAATACTAAAAAGCCATCAATAATGGAATTTACATTATCAACACACAAGAAATGCTGTGGCATACATAAATGTGCATTATATATACATGTCATTTACAAATTTGTACTATATGGGCCATGACCTGTTCAAGCTCAATAAATGTTACATTATTTTCTAAAAGAAGTGAATACTTAAGTTCTACATATCATAACAGAATATCATTTTACCTTCCTTATAAAAATTGCACACAATCCATGAACATAAAATTTCAATTTGTCAAACAAAATTAACTTACAGTTAAGCTTTCTATGGCATTTCTGGAGAGATCCAGAGCTTTCAGCCGGGAGAAGCTTTTGAGAGAATCTCCAAGACAAGCAATCTTCTCATGGTATGTGCCTGGCAGAGACAGCGACCGCACATCCTCTGCAATGGAAGATATTTCAGTATGTCAGCTGACTGTGACTTTGTGAAAATACATGTCATGAATTTATTCTCTCACAAGTGTGTAGTATCGATTGCAGGTGAGCCAGATCTATATTAGAGCTTGTATTGCCTAGGTGAAATGTCTAGAAACCCATTCTGGGCTAGACCAGGGCATCCTTTGCATAATAAGGTATATGCTAAAAGAATAATTCTAAAGATAAAGGTATTGTGCACAGAACTGATACTAAATTAACTAAAGAACTGGTTTTCAAACCAGTCCAAAAACTTTAGTTCTCATAATAGACTAGGAGTGTGTGATAACATAATACATCTTAGTTGGTACCTCGTACTGTATAAAAAGTGTGTTTTCGGGAGAGTTCCTGTGGTGACTATAAGTATCAAGAGTAAATAATAATTCCACCTTAACATGCAGCTATTTTACATCCTGGCATGATTTTGGCTGGAAATAACTGTTTGAATAGCTTACACTAGTACCCCCAAAAGAAAATGTTTTTTTGTAAATGGGGATTGAATTTATCTTTAGGGGAGAAAATGTTGACTTACAGAGAGGGTAATTAAGTGCCAGTACCCATTCTCATTAGATCCTAGACATGTGTAGCATGCATATGAGAAGTGTTCATATAAACTTGTTAGCTCTAGGATATTTTTCTAAATCTTGTGAACAAAGTACCCTTTTGGGTGGGTAAACAGCACCTGACAAAACTGAAAAGCTGACACTTGTGTCTTGATCCTGATGTACTAAACAGCAATTCTGCTTTACAGAGGGATCTGATTATTTTTTTGAAGGTTCAAGGTATATACAGCTATGTAAAAATTACCTTGCTTGTCTACAGGTGTATTTAGCAAGAGTGGCCTGTTGAAATAAAATTTGTTGTTTCACGTGAGTATTTGCAGAGCAAAGAGCTTGTTACCGGAAATGTATTTGAGGTAAACCTCAGGGTTTTAGACTTATTTTAAAGCCAAACTCACATCGTCATGCACCATCTTAGATTTTTTACATTTTAGAATCAAGACTAAAAAGTATCTCAAAACTGTGATGCATATATAGTATTTATCTCGTTGAGTCTGTAAAACAACAATTTCAACATAAAACTACCCGGTTTATTTATATTGCGTGCGAACCTGTGGTTGGCATTGGTCAGTGCCATGTCGGGATCCGCGCCATGTAGGAATATTCTCATATGGCGTTGCGCCAAATAGGAATTCCCATATGGCGCGGCCATATCGGAATCGTGTGGAATTCAATCTTTCTGCATTTTAATAATAATAATTGGATTTATTCTTACACGGTTATCACCCAATTAAATAAAAAAAATACAATAGAATAGCTAGCTCAGTTGGAATAATTCTGATATGGTTCTGGCCTAAATAGAAATTCAGATTTTTTTATGGACCAAGTTCCAAATGATTGGTGGCTGTATTGGTAATGCGACGTTGTAAACTACGAAGTATTACATGTTATCTAATAAAGTATATTCATTATGGAGAGAGAAGCCTAAATATTTCGGAGCCGTAATGTCTTTCACCCACCATCTAGGCGCCATCTAATAAAAAGTGCCTGCAGTGGCGCCATCTTATAAAAAGTATCTGCAGTGGCACTATCTGGCATTGCTAAACCCAAGGAAACACGTTCTTAATGAAATTAATTTATTTCTTTCTGTACAACTACTAACCACCAATACATAAACTCTACATTGGCACAATCTATGCGATATTTGCTACCTGTCACCTAGTTTGCATGCTTCTTCATGATGCTTGCTCTGCTTGCCCTAGCTTGCACTGATTTGGTTTCTTGCCTGCGAGAGGAGCCGTAAGGATGGTGCGTTAAACATCTTTGATCTGACTGCACTCCCTGATGCCGCAGAGAGTCGTAGTACTTCAAATTCATTACTAATATAGCCACCAACCACTCCTTTTCACCTATTCTTGCTCTGTTTCGTGGTTTACCCATAGCCATAGGCCATACCCGACAAGCTGTACACCAAGAAATTAACTTATTAAGTAGAGAGAACATTAAAAAAAGCAGGACTAGGAAAGTAGGGATCAATCAAAGGCCTGTGACATATTATTGAAAGGAGAGAATGCATGATGACATTCTAAATACAACTGCAGCATGGGACATGTCGTGAACATGGTGAACAATCATGAAATACTGTCCAAACATGTCCTCACAAGTCTGCAGAGCGGTGCAGCAAAACTGAGCAAGTCACAAGTCAATGACATTTGTGGCAAGAAATTCTGTTCTAATCGTTACCACACTTTTCAATCAAACCTATTGGATGGGCTATCACTTCACCGCAACGTTGCTGATATTATTTGGCAGAAGAACTCACCTAAACTGTTGTGTTTCAACTTAACTCGCTCCCGAACCCAGTCCTCAGATATCGTCAGCGCCATTTTTCAAACAAATACACACGCATGCGTATACGCCATACAGAGTATGAGACAGGAAATTTGATTGGATGGTAGACATTTTGGCCTTGACCTTGACTTATTGGCTACGGATTTTGTCGGCTCTTGCGACTTGTCCACCAAGCTTCTGGCTTCTGGCTTCTGGGCATGTATATCGGTTCGACGGCTTAGCGCCTCAGGCTCTGGCTGGATAAGTGTTCAACTGGAAACGTCAAAGAACTAAGGTAGGCTTAGATCAAACTAAGCCTAAGGTTACCACTCCTCTGTTTTAATTGTTGAAATCAGGGAAACAGGAAATGTAGAAGGAAAGAGTGAGCTGTGAGAGGGTGTATACTCGGAATGGCCGAACTGCGAAACGGCCGAGGTATTTAAGGGGGGTGGGGGGAAGGTGGGATGGGGTGGTTTGGTGGGGGGGTGAATGGGGTGGGGGGGGGGGTCGTCGAGCCCGAGCCGCCAGCGGATTAGTCTGCGCCTCGACGATTGGGTGTCTGGCCTGGCGTCGGCCAAGATGGCTTCGGCATCGGGTGGGGGAGGGGGGAGGGGGCTGCGTCCGGCACGCGTGGATTATTCTGGTGTTTGGTGTCACTTGTGTTTGTGTTGCTGGCTGCTGGGTGTGTGGGACCAATATTTACTGATTTTTTAGGAGAAATCTTCACGGCCGGGCCACTTAAGTAATCACTAAATTTTGGGGAATTGTCAACGGCCCCGTAACGAGCATGGATAACGTTTACGCGGCCCGTAATGAGCATTGATAACGCGGAATTTGCACGCGGCCCGAAACATTTTTCACACGGAAACTCAGCTTCATTCATTCTGATTTCACGCGATTTTCATTACTCAATAATAATAAGCAATGATAACGCGGAAATTTGGTGTGTCAGTTGGTTTATGCAGCGAAAGATAACGGAAACTTATAAAGATTTAATAATATCTATACTAATAAAATGAGCGAGCGGGGCGGCTAGTATTATATATATAGATTATATATGTTACCGTACCGACCAGAAGCCGAGGCTTCACAAGCAGTTATCAAAGGCCGCTGTTGCTGATTGCTAAAATCAGAATTGGGGCCTCGTGAATTAGGATTCACAAAAAGTTATAAGTTGTTATAAAAAGGCCACTACACATGTGTTGTGGATTCCTATATAATACCAATCAAAAATTAAATGGCCGTTGAGGAAGCCACGAAAATGAAATCGCGTAAAATCGGAATGAATGAAGCTGAGTTTCCGTGTGAAAAATGTTTCGGGCCGCGTGCAAATTCCGCGTTATCAATGCTCATTACGGGCCGCGTGAACGTTATCCATGCTCGTTACGGGGCCGTTGACAATTCCCCAACATTTAGTGATTGCTTTAGTGGCCCGGCCGTGAAGATTTCTCCTAAAAAATCAGTAAATATTGGTCCCATCCCCGCCCCTTCACCCATACACACCCAGCAGCCAGCAACACAAACACAATTGACACCAATCGCCAGCTTCATCCACCCCGAGCCAGACCCCCCCCCCCCCCCATCCCCCAGCCGATGCCGAAGCCGACACCAAGCCAATCGTCGAGGCGCAGACTAATCTGGGCGGCCCGACGACCCCCACCCCTCCACCCATGGTAGGGGGTGGTGAGAGCGGCTCGGCCGTTATGCCGTTCGGCCATTCTGCATGGCATTCTGTGAGAGTGGGGCCCCCACTGCCATGGGCGCATTTATTTGACTTTGGCACCCCGGGTGTATCCCTACGGTGGACCGAATACGCACATTGCGCATCGGTTCACCGCCCGACACTTCTTTCACCCGAGTATGGATGAGCGCGCATGCATTCGGTATGCCGATGTGCCCCGTTCTAAAGAGCACGGGGCATTCGGGAGAAGATGGCGGCTGATTGAAAGGTGATGAACTGATGAAGAGTAGGTTGGTTCCAGTGCCTTAATGTGCACCGGATGTGAACGGTGTGTGCATTTCATTGGAATAGGCATATCCCTATCGGCATACTCGGAAGTTCCCTGTCACGTGTTGCTGGCCCGGGGCGGGATACCGAACCTAGCCCAAAGAAATGCGCCCACTGGCACTGTCAGTGTCACTGATAACTCCCAACTTGGACACACAGAGTCTAGTCTGGCTGGACTAACTGATAGCCTGAATGTTCAGACGGTACAGTCTTAACACTTGTTCTTGTTACAGTAAGCATCAGACTGTCAAACTGTAACGTCTGAACATTCAGGCACAGGCGCCTCAATCGTGGGTGGGTGGGTTGGAAGAGTGGGGGGGGTGGCTTCACACATATGTCATATAAATCTTTATATGACTTTATATGACTCCTCCCACCCCACCCACCCACGATTGAGGCGCCTGTGATCATGGTGATTCAGGCTAGCCCACTGAAGGATATTTCGTACCACAGTACGTAGATCGACTGACACAGGGGTAGGGGGGGGGGGGGGTGCACTGCCTACTAATGAACAAGTTATAAACTAATAACTTGTTTATTGGTCGCCTACTTATGAACTTATTTACTGGTCACCTAGGTTACTTATAAACTTGTTTATTGGTCACCTAAGTTACTTATAAACTTGTTTATTGGTCGCCTACTTATAAACTTGTTTATTAGTAGGCGGTGCAGGCCCTCCTCTCATACCCCCCCCCCCCACCCCTGTGTCAGTCGATTTACTGTGCCTGTGTTTCATACATTCTCTAACTTAATTCCTCTCTTCCCCCCCCCCCCCCCCCCATCCTCCTCCTCCTTGCCCCAAGGCTGGGGCTGGGCCTTGCCCTAGTCCTGCAAGCAAGCCGCTGTGGCATAGCATGTGGATTTGTATGCTGGACATTGTCTTGGTGCATGGCTGGTTCCACATTTACGACATGTGGACTTCCTTGTGTGGAAAGCATAAACTTCTGTCTCTTTTATGCCTCGGATTTGGGCAGAGCCCTCAAGTATGGCTTCATATTTTCGTCCTTCTTCCAACACTTTCTGCAATCCACACCCTTTCAGTTGTCCTAGTATAAAAGTGTAGAAAGCTTCAATGGGGGTGCAGGAGATAATTCTCTCAATGATGCGCTCATCAAATTCATTTTCATCAAAGTCACATTTTAATGCAAGAATACGACAATGTGTAACAAAATCATCCAATGTCTCATCGTCCTTTTGTCTGAAACTTTTCAGTTTCTTCCTGTGTACTCGAAAGTTGACATCAATTCGCAATCATCCTCCAAAGAAATTCCACAGTTTGTCTGGGTCTTTCTTATCTGCTTCTGGAAGACCACCACTTGCTAATCTGTGTAATCCTTCCGTTCCAAGTCCTCTTATAATTTTCAAGGCTTGTTTAGACTTGTCTGTATCTTCATCCAGGAAAAAATACTGCATGCCCTCTTTATATAATGTCAAAGCTTCAGCATGATCTTGTAGCAACCAATCCATTTCTGGCATCTTTGACGCCATGGTGATTTTGTATTCGCCATATAATCTCTATACAGTTCTCACAAGTTCACAATCTGCACACTGCCAGTGTCAATGGCCTCCCATCATTTTGCCTGCAGACTAATTTGACCATAGGGGGGGTGGCGTCAGGGGTTTATGGTGGGGGCTTGGTTAGTCAGGGTGGAGTGGCAAACCTGAACTATTGAAAGGAACTGGAGAAAGGGATAAGATCTAGTGGAACGATCGATCTGTCCGGATGCTGGCTGAGCAGATAGATATGTAGCCACACATAACCAAATTACAAGCAAGCTGCTTGCAGGCTGTGTGTAGTTGTTTTGTACTTTGGCTTTTAGATACAGTGCCATTGGTGCTAAAATCTTTAAAACTTTATAGTTATGAAACTGGCAGTAACAACTTGGTAGTTGATATTTACAGAGCTTGTGCTAATGTACTGGCTAATGTCCCTCAATCTTACTTTGGGATTTTGATATTTACGAAGTATACCCTAAGCTGAAGAGATTTTTGTTCAGACAAAATTTTGAGATTTTTTTATAAATACTAGTACTCTTAGTATTGAGTACCAGTACTATATTGCATTTCTTCCCTACAGTAGGCTCTAATTTGACAGTCTAAACCTGATTATTTAGTCCAGGATATATTTGGCTGTAATCTCCAATTAAGACTTATATTTGTGAAGCAAATTGTTCGAAAAGTATACCAGTGCCTATATGTATATTCCTTGTTTTTAGAGAAAGGATCCACTGGGATTCAGATTTTGTTTGTAGAAACATGCCAAATAAGTTATGTATCTACCGTATCCAGCATGCGATACCCCCCCCCCCCCCTACTCCACCCAATCCTCCCCAGTACTGTTATACAGTCAGTAGCTTTATGAAGGAGAGTGGGGGCGGGGGATGCTACATCTTTCTGCTCGAGTCCCCATTGGATCCTAGCTCACATAATAACACAATACTGGCAACCACAGAAATATTTTTACCCTGCATTTCAATGATTGATTCTTGTACCTATAGGTGATGGAGCCAGAGGAACAATTACCATCCAATGTGTTTCGTTACTATGTGAGAGGAACAGAGGCAACTTTTGAGGAGGATGCCACCCACGAGTTTAAGGGTCACACCAACCTATGTGTTGAAGAAGTACCTCCATGGACTTATATCCCCAACAGCCACAAGCGAACGAGAGCGCCTGCTTCCAGGTCAGCCAATTTACTGGTATGGGTGATAAACACTGCCTTTTAAGTTGCAGATGTTAGTTTAAAGCTACTTACCAGTTTGTAGAAACTCCCACACATTATCCAGTCTTAATTTGTCAGCGTTTGCTTTTTAAGAAACTTGTTCATACCGGTCTTTCTGTTAAGATGCAAAGAAAAGCCCCAACCATGTCTGAATTTTGAACACCTAGCACACATACAAGACAGTCACACTTCCTGAATTTAGATGCACCACGCACAGACATACAGCCTATCATTTACTCATTATTGTTTCTTTTCAGATGCATCAATGCGTTTTTAAATTCTGGCAAGGGTGGTACAGTATACCTGGGTATCATAGACAGTGGAGAAATCAAGGGTCTCAACATGACACAGTACAGGGTAAGCATGAGCATCAGTTATCAAAACTGTTACAATGGCGCAATGTTAGATTTAACTTGTGTATTGATAAAGCTTATCACCGGACACATGGGCAGTTATCAAAACTATTACAATGGCTGAGTGTTAGATTTAACTTTTATGTTGATAAAACTTATCACCAGATACATAAGCAGGTATAAAAACTCTTATAATGGCACAGTGTAAATATTTAACTTTTGTGTTGATAAAGCTTATCACTAGACATATAAGCAGTTATCAAAACTAATATAATGGCGCAGTGTTAGATTTAACTTGTGTTGTGTGTTGATAGATCACATGACATGACACAAGTCATCCCAAGTTAGCCAGACCCAACTAGTTAACTACATGACAGACCAGACCCAACTTGTTAACCACATGACAGGCCAGACCCAACTAGGTAACCACATGACAGGCCAGACCCAACTTGTTAACTACATGACAGGCCAGACACAACTTGTGAACCACATAACAGACCAGACCCAACTTGTTAACCACATGACAGGCCAGACCCAACTACTTAACCACATGACAGGCCAGACCCAACTTGTTAACCACATGACAGGCCAGACCCAACTTGTTAACCACATGACAGGCCAGACCCAACTTGTTAACCACATGACAGGCCAGACCCAACTTGTTAACCACATGACAGGCCAGACCCAACTTGTTAACCACATGACAGGCCAGACCCAACTTGTTAACCACATGACAGGCCAGACCCAACTTGTTAACTACATGACAGGCTAGACCCAACTTGTTAACCACATGACAGGCCAGACCCAACTTGTTAGCCACATGACAGGCCAGACCCAACTTGTTAACCACATGACAGGCCAGACCCAACTTGTTAACCACATGACAGGCCAGACCCAACTTGTTAGCCACATGACAGGCCAGACCCAACTTGTTAACCACATGACAGGCCAGACCCAACTAGTTAACCACATGACAGGCCAGACCCAACTTGTTAACCACATGACAGGCCAGACCCAACTTGTTAACCACATGACAGACCAGACCCAACTTGTTAACCACATGACAGGCCAGACCCATCTTGTTAACCACATGACAGGCCAGACCCAACTTGTTTACCACATGACAGGCCAGACCCAACTTGTTAACTACATGAAAGGCTAGACCCAACTTGTTAACCACATGACAGGCCAGACCCAACTTGTTAACTACATGACAGGCCAGACCCAACTTGTTAACTACATGACAGGCTAGACCCAACTTGTTAACCACATGACAGGCCAGACCCAACTTGTTAACCACATGACAGACCAGACCCAACTAGTTAACCACATGACAGGCCAGACCCAACTTGTTAAGCACATGACAGGCCAGACCCAACTTGTTAACCACATGACAGGCCAGACCCAACTTGTTAACTACATGACAGGCTAGACCCAACTTGTTAGCCACATGACAGGCCAGACCCAACTAGTTAACCACATGACAGGCCAGACCCAACCAGATAACCACATGACAGGGCGGACCCAACCTGTTAACCACAGGACAGGCCAGACCCAACTAGTTAACCACATGACAGACCAGACCCAACTAGTTAACCACATGACAGGCCAGACCCAACTAGTTAAAAACGTGACTGGCCAGATACAAGACATTGTCAAGAGATTTTACATGCCAGACGCAGGGCATCCCAGAGACAAAACATTCCAAACAGATGGAACGTATATTTGTCCCTTCTATATATCACATAATTATTTCTATTTTTCCTGCATATTTTGGGTCCCAAACCTGACTTTCCAAACCAATGGCATACAGATTTGCCTCTTCTATATATCACGGAATTATTCATACATATTTTGGTTCCCAGACTTGGCCGGCGGTATGTGACTTGCGAGATGAATGTTATAACCTCGCACTCACACACCGTTGTACACGTATGTTAGGACCCAAAACGTCATAGTGACGAAAACGTCATACCACACGCCCTGCGCCATCTAGGAGCAAATGGACAGTTTCTCGGTCGCCGTGTCTATTGACGGGGGCGATGAATGTATGAGGCAGTAACTCTTCAGTTTCAGATACATAAAGTGCGTTCATGAACGATGGAATATGGAGTATCGCCCCCCCCCCTCCCCCCCTCCAGCATCAATCCTTTGGAACCTTCTACTCCTAGAAACCTTCATTTCCTTTCGCCGTGTTCACGACTTTTGGCTTCCATAAGTTATCTATAATTGTCGATCAATCACTTTTTTAACCCCAGATGGCCGTGCTCCATCTCCTTCAGGACCTTACGCAGGGTTTAGTGGGCGATACCCAGGATGGTCGAAGTCAAACTTAAAACTGTGTAGTTTGTTCTACCAAGTTCTGACGTTTTCGTCACTATGACGTTATGGGCTCTAACACACATACACCCCTGACAGAAAGCCCACATGGCGGCGAGCCTGGATGACCTGATGAGTCGGTACCACCCCCCCGTGGAGCGCCATCGATACTCCATCGAGTTCATCCCCGTGGTCGAAGCCACAGACACGGAGGAGGAGAGGGAACGAATGGCCACATTCGTCTTGACGTCAGTTCACCATACATATACAACTTGTATATATTTATGTAATAATACTAATAATATAAGAATAATAAGTTTTATGTATATGACAAGATATTTATGTAGTATATATAATAATAGTATTATAATAATAGTAATATACTGATAATAATCCGGCCCTCTTCTTTATAGCATTTACGGTAAATGTATTGGGGGAGAGACGTTTGTCTTGTGGCATTTACGGTTAACTGTATCGACTCCCGCTTTTGTTGTTTAATTTACGGTATATGTATCACGTGCAGCGAACGAGAGTTGCCGAGACAAAATGAGCCGCATGTGCTTCGTACCCATGACTACTGCTGGTGTTTCAAGGACTCCGCAGCCAGATACAACTGTGTGAGTTGTGCAGCTATGAGTGCTATAACTGTGTATTGTAATTGTGTGCAATGTAACAGTGATATGACTGTGTATTGTAATTGTGTGCAATGTAACTGAGTGCTATATATTGTAATTGTGTGCAATGTAACTGAGTGCTATAACAGTGTATTGTAATTGTGTGCAATATAACTGAGTGCTATAACTGTGTATTGTAGCTGTATGTACTGTAAATGAGCGTTGTAATTGTGTATTTGTGATTTAACGGAGTGTTTTAGTTGCAACTGTAGTGTAACGGACTGTTGTAATTATGTATTGTAACTGTGTGACCGATTTTTCAGTAATTTTTGTATTTATTTATTTCCGTAGATACAGTTATTAGACATGGATTAAAATAATATATATACGCTATCATCATATTGTGAGTAGATGATAACATAGTAAGTAAAGCATATCCGGATCACTGCAGGGGACTGTGGCGCTCGACTACGTCGCGGAGATCACCATGCAACCATGGGACCCGGACGACTCCAGAAACCTGTACGCCGTCGGCAGGATGCGGGCACCACCAGTCCATGAGGATGAAGAGGGCCGGACCTACTTCCGGAGACAGGCCAGTGTGGTCCAGGTGAGGGTACCTACTTCCGGAGACAGGCCAGTGTGGTCCAGTTGAGGGTACCTACTTCCGGAGACAGGCCAGTGTGGTCCAGGTGAGGGTACCTACTTCCGGAGACAGGCCAGTGTGGTCCAGGTGAGGGTACCTACTTCCGGAGACAGGCCAGTGTGGTCCAGGTGAGGGTACCTACTTCCGGAGACAGGCCAGTGTGGTCCAGTTGAGGGTACCTACTTCCGGAGACAGGCCAGTGTGGTCCAGGTGAGGGTACCTACTTCCGGAGACAGGCCAGTGTGGTCCAGTTGAGGGTACCTACTTCCGGAGACAGGCCAGTGTGGTCCAGGTGAGGGTACCTACTTCCGGAGACAGGCCAGTGTGGTCCAGGTGAGGGTACCTACTTCCGGAGACAGGCCAGTGTGGTCCAGTTGAGGGTACCTACTTCCGGAGACAGGCCAGTGTAGTACAGGTGAAGGTACCTACTTGGGGAGACAGGCCAGTGTGGAACAGGTGAGGGTACCTACTTGAGGAGACAGGCCAGTGTGGTCCAGGTGAGGGTACCTACTTCCGGAGACAGGCCAGTGTGGTCCAGATGAGGGTACCTACTTGGGGAGACGGGCCAGTGTGGTCCAGGTGAGGGTACCTACTTCCGGAGACAGGCCAGTGTGGTCCAGGTGAGGGTACCTACTTCCGGAGACAGGCCAGTGTGGTCCAGGTGAGGGTACCTACTTCCGGAGACAGGCCAGTGTGGTCCAGGTGAGGGTACCTACTTCCGGAGACAGGCCAGTGTGGTCCAGGTGAGGGTACCTACTTCCGGAGACAGGCCAGTGTGGTCCAGGTGAGGGTACCTACTTCCGGAGACAGGCCAGTGTGGTCCAGTTGAGGGTACCTACTTCCGGAGACAGGCCAGTGTGGTCCAGGTGAGGGTACCTACTTCCGGAGACAGGCCAGTGTGGTCCAGGTGAGGGTACCTACTTCCGGAGACAGGCCAGTGTGGTCCAGGTGAGGGTACCTACTTCCGGAGACAGGCCAGTGTGGTCCAGTTGAGGGTACCTACTTCCGGAGACAGGCCAGTGTAGTACAGGTGAAGGTACCTACTTGGGGAGACAGGCCAGTGTGGAACAGGTGAGGGTACCTACTTGAGGAGACAGGCCAGTGTGGTCCAGGTGAGGGTACCTACTTCCGGAGACAGGCCAGTGTGGTCCAGATGAGGGTACCTACTTGGGGAGACGGGCCAGTGTGGTCCAGGTGAGGGTACCTACTTCCGGAGACAGGCCAGTGTGGTCCAGGTGAGGGTACCTACTTCCGGAGACAGGCCAGTGTGGTCCAGATGAGGGTACCTACTTGGGGAGACAGGCCAGTGTGGTCCAGGTGAGGGTACCTACTTCCGGAGACAGGCCAGTGTGGTCCAGGTGAGGGTACCTACTTCCGGAGAAAGGCCAGTGTGGTCCAGGTGAGGGTACCTACTTCCGGAGACAGGCCAGTGTGGTCCAGTTGAGGGTACCTACTTCCGGAGACAGGCCAGTGTGGTCCAGGTGAGGGTACCTACTTCCGGAGACAGGCCAGTGTGGTCCAGTTGAGGGTACCTATTTCCGGAGATAGGCCAGTGTGGTCCAGGTGAGGGTACCTACTTCCGGAGACAGGCCAGTGTGGTCCAGGTGAGGGTACCTACTTCCGGAGACAGGCCAGTGTGGTCCAGGTGAGGGTACCTACTTCCGGAGACAGGCCAGTGTGGTCCAGTTGAGGGTACCTACTTCCGGAGACAGGCCAGTGTAGTACAGGTGAAGGTACCTACTTGGGGAGACAGGCCAGTGTGGAACAGGTGAGGGTACCTACTTGAGGAGACAGGCCAGTGTGGTCCAGGTGAGGGTACCTACTTCCGGAGACAGGCCAGTGTGGTCCAGGTGAGGGTACCTACTTCCGGAGACAGGCCAGTGTGGTCCAGTTGAGGGTACCTACTTCCGGAGACAGGCCAGTGTGGTCCAGGTGAGGGTACCTACTTCCGGAGACAGGCCAGTGTGGTCCAGGTGAGGGTACCTACTTCCGGAGACAGGCCAGTGTGGTATAGGTGAGGGTACTTACTTCACGAGACAGGCCAGTGTGGTACAGGTGAGGGTACCTACTTGGGGAGACAGGCCAGTGTGGTATAGGTGAGGGTACTTACTTGACGAGACAGGCCAGTGTGGTACAGGTGAGGGTACCTACTTGGGGAGACAGGCCAGTGTGGTCCAGGTGAGGGTACCTACTTCCGGAGACAGGCCAGTGTGGTCCAGGTGAGGGTACCTACGTCCGGAGACAGGCCAGTGTGGTACAGGTGAGGGTACCTACTTGGGGAGACAGGCCAGTGTGGTCCAGTTGAGGGTACCTACTTGGGGAGACAGGCCAGTGTGGAACAGGTGTGGGTACTTACTAGAGGAGACAGGCCAGTGTAGTACAGGTGAGGGTACCTACGTCCGGAGACAGGCCAGTGTGGTACAGGTGAGGGTACCTACTTGGGGAGACAGGCCAGTATGGTCCAGTTGAGGGTACCTACTTGGGGAGACAGGCCAGTGTGGAACAGGTGAGGGTACTTACTAGAGGAGACAGGCCAGTGTAGTACAGGTGAGGGTACCTACGTCCGGAGACAGGCCAGTGTGGTCCAGGTGAGGGTACCTACTTCCGGAGACAGGCCAGTGTGGTCCAGTTGAGGGTACCTACTTCCGGAGACAGGCCAGTGTGGTCCAGGTGAGGGTACCTACTTCCGGAGACAGGCCAGTGTGGTCCAGGTGAGGGTACCTACTTCCGGAGACAGGCCAGTGTGGTCCAGGTGAGGGTACCTACTTCCGGAGACAGGCCAGTGTGGTCCAGTTGAGGGTACCTAATTCCGGAGACAGGCCAGTGTGGTCCAGGTGAGGGTACCTACTTCCGGAGACAGGCCAGTGTGGTCCAGTTGAGGGTACCTACTTCCGGAGACAGGCCAGTGTGGTCCAGTTGAGGGTACCTACTTCCGGAGACAGGCCAGTGTGGTCCAGGTGAGGGTACCTACTTCCGGAGACAGGCCAGTGTGGTCCAGTTGAGGGTACCTACTTCCGGAGACAGGCCAGTGTAGTACAGGTGAAGGTACCTACTTGGGGAGACAGGCCAGTGTGGAACAGGGTAGGGTACCTACTTGAGGAGACAGGCCAGTGTGGTCCAGGTAAGGGTACCTACTTCCGGAGACAGGCCAGTGTGGTCCAGATGAGGGTACCTACTTGGGGAGACGGGCCAGTGTGGTCCAGGTGAGGGTACCTACTTCCGGAGACAGGCCAGTGTGGTCCAGGTGAGGGTACCTACTTCCGGAGACAGGCCAGTGTGGTCCAGATGAGGGTACCTACTTGGGGAGACAGGCCAGTGTGGTCCAGGTGAGGGTACCTACTTCCGGAGACAGGCCAGTGTGGTCCAGGTGAGGGTACCTACTTCCGGAGACAGGCCAGTGTGGTCCAGGTGAGGGTACCTACTTCCGGAGACAGGCCAGTGTGGTCCAGTTGAGGGTACCTACTTCCGGAGACAGGCCAGTGTGGTCCAGGTGAGGGTACCTACTTCCGGAGACAGGCCAGTGTGGTCCAGTTGAGGGTACCTATTTCCGGAGATAGGCCAGTGTGGTCCAGGTGAGGGTACCTACTTCCGGAGACAGGCCAGTGTGGTCCAGGTGAGGGTACCTACTTCCGGAGACAGGCCAGTGTGGTCCAGGTGAGGGTACCTACTTCCGGAGACAGGCCAGTGTGGTCCAGTTGAGGGTACCTACTTCCGGAGACAGGCCAGTGTAGTACAGGTGAAGGTACCTACTTGAGGAGACAGGCCAGTGTGGTACAGGTGAGCGTACCTACTTGGGGAGACAGGCCTGTGTGCTACAGGTGAGGGTACCTACTTGAGGAGACAGGCCAGTGTGGTACAGGTGAGGGTACCTACTTGAGGAGACAGGCCTGTGTGGTACAGGTGAGGGTACCTACTTGGGGAGACAGGCCAGTGTGGAACAGGTGAGGGTACCTACTTGAGGAGACAGGCCAGTGTGGTCCAGGTGAGGGTACCTACTTCCGGAGACAGGCCAGTGTGGTCCAGGTGAGGGTACCTACTTCCGGAGACAGGCCAGTGTGGTCCAGTTGAGGGTACCTACTTCCGGAGACAGGCCAGTGTGGTCCAGGTGAGGGTACCTACTTCCGGAGACAGGCCAGTGTGGTCCAGGTGAGGGTACCTACTTCCGGAGACAGGCCAGTGTGGTATAGGTGAGGGTACTTACTTCACGAGACAGGCCAGTGTGGTACAGGTGAGGGTACCTACCTGGGGACACAGGCCAGTGTGGTATAGGTGAGGGTACTTACTTGACGAGACAGGCCAGTGTGGTACAGGTGAGGGTACCTACTTGGGGAGACAGGCCAGTGTGGTCCAGGTGAGGGTACCTACTTCCGGAGACAGGCCAGTGTGGTCCAGGTGAGGGTACCTACGTCCGGAGACAGGCCAGTGTGGTACAGGTGAGGGTACCTACTTGGGGAGACAGGCCAGTGTGGTCCAGTTGAGGGTACCTACTTGGGGAGACAGGCCAGTCTGGAACAGGTGTGGGTACTTACTAGAGGAGACAGGCCAGTGTAGTACAGGTGAGGGTACCTACGTCCGGAGACAGGCCAGTGTGGTACAGGTGAGGGTACCTACTTGGGGAGACAGGCCAGTATGGTCCAGCTGAGGGTACCTACTTGGGGAGACAGGCCAGTGTGGAACAGGTGAGGGTACTTACTAGAGGAGACAGGCCAGTGTAGTACAGGTGAGGGTACCTACGTCCGGAGACAGGCCAGTGTGGTACAGGTGAGGGTACCTACTTGGGGAGACTGGCCAGTGTGGTCCAGATGAGGATACCTACTTGAGCAGACAGGCCAGTAGGGTCCAGATGAGGGTACTTACTAGAGGAGACAGGCCAGTGTAGTACAGGTGAGGGTACCTACGTCCGGAGACAGGCCAGTGTGGTACAGGTGAGGGTACCTACTTGGGGAGACAGGCCAGTGTGGTCAAGATGAGGGTACCTACTTGGGGAGACAGGCCAGTGTGGTACAGGTGAGGGTACCTACTTGAGGAGACAGGCCAGTGTGGTCCATATGAGGGTACTTACTAGAGGAGACAGGCCAGTGTAGTACAGGTGAGGGTACCTACGTCCGGAGACAGGCCAGTGTGGTACAGGTGAGGGTACCTACTTGGGGAGACAGGCCAGTGTGGTCAAGATGAGGGTACCTACTTCCGGAGACAGGCCAGTGTGGTACAGGTGAGGGTACCTACTTGAGGAGACCGGCCAGTGTGGTCCAGATGAGGGTACCTACGTCCGGAGACAGGCCAGTGTGGTACAGGTGAAGGTACCTACTTGGGGAGACAGGCCAGTGTGGTCAAGGTGAGGGTACCTACTTGGGGAGACAGGCCAGTGTGGTACAGGTGAAGGCACCTAGGTCCGGAGACAGGCCAGTGTGGTACAGGTGAAGGCACCTAGGTCCGGAGACAGGCCAGTGTGGTACAGGTGAGGGTAGCTACTTGAGGAGACAGGCCAGTGTGGTACAGGTAAGGGTAGCTACTTCCGGAGACAGGCCAGTGTGGTACAGGTGAGTGTACCTTCTTGGGGAGACAGGTCAGCGTGGTACAGGTGAGGGTACCTACTTGAGGAGACAGGCCAGTGTGGTACAGGTGAGCGTACCTACTTGGGGAGACAGGCCTGTGTGCTACAGGTGAGGGTACCTACTTGAGGAGACAGGCCAGTGTGGTACAGGTGAGGGTACCTACTTGAGGAGACAGGCCTGTGTGGTACAGGTGAGGGTACCTACTTGGGGAGACAGGCCAGTGTGGTACAGGTGGGGGTACCTACTTGGGAAGACAGGCCAGTGTGGTCAAGGTGAGGGTACCTACTTGGGGAGACAGGGCAGTGTGGTACAGGTGAGGGTACCTACTTGGGGGGACAGGCCAGTGTGGTACAGGTAAGGGTAGCTACTTCCGGAGACAGGCCAGTGTGGTACAGGTGAGGGTACCTACTTGGGGAGACAGGCCAGTGTGGTCAAGATGAGGGTACCTACTTGGGGAGACAGGCCAGTGTGGTACAGGTGAGGGTACCTACTTGAGGAGACCGGCCAGTGTGGTCCAGATGAGGGTACCTACGTCCGGAGACAGGCCAGTGTGGTACAGGTGAAGGTACCTACTTGGGGAGACAGGCCAGTGTGGTCAAGGTGAGGGTACCTACTTGGGGAGACAGGCCAGTGTGGTACAGGTGAAGGCACCTAGGTCCGGAGACAGGCCAGTGTGGTACAGGTGAAGGCACCTAGGTCCGGAGACAGGCCAGTGTGGTACAGGTGAGGGTAGCTACTTGAGGAGACAGGCCAGTGTGGTACAGGTAAGGGTAGCTACTTCCGGAGACAGGCCAGTGTGGTACAGGTGAGTGTACCTTCTTGGGGAGACAGGTCAGCGTGGTACAGGTGAGGGTACCTACTTGAGGAGACAGGCCAGTGTGGTACAGGTGAGCGTACCTACTTGGGGAGACAGGCCTGTGTGCTACAGGTGAGGGTACCTACTTGGGGAGACAGGCCAGTGTGGTACAGGTGAGGGTACCTACTTGAGGAGACAGGCCTGTGTGGTACAGGTGAGGGTACCTACTTGGGGAGACAGGCCAGTGTGGTACAGGTGGGGGTACCTACTTGGGAAGACAGGCCAGTGTGGTCAAGGTGAGGGTACCTACTTGGGGAGACAGGGCAGTGTGGTACAGGTGAGGGTACCTACTTGGGGGGACAGGCCAGTGTGGTACAGGTAAGGGTAGCTACTTCCGGAGACAGGCCAGTGTGGTACAGGTGAGGGTACCTACTTGGGGAGACAGGCCAGTGTGGTACAGGTGAGGGTACCTACTTGGGGAGACAGGCCAGTGTGGTACAGGTGAAGGCACCTAGGTCCGGAGACAGGCTAGTGTGGTACAGGTAAGGGTACCTACTTGAGGAGACAGGCCAGTGTGGTACAGGTGAGGGTACCTACTTGGGGAGACAGGCCAGTGTGGTACAGGTGAGGGGTACCTACTTGGGGAGACAGGCCAGTGTGGTACAGGTGAGGGTACCTACTTGGGGAGACAGGCCTGTGTGGTACAGGTGAGTGTACCTACTTCCGGAGACAGGCCAGTGTGGTACAGGTGAGGGTACCTACTTGAGGAGACAGGCCAGTGTGGTACAGGTGAGGGGTACCTACTTGAGGAGACAGGCCAGTGTGGTACAGGTGAGGGGTACCTACTTGAGGAGACAGGCCAGTGTGGTACAGGTGAGGGTACCTACTTGAGGAGACAGGCCAGTGTGGTACAGGTGAGGGTACCTACTTGAGGAGACAGGCCAGTGTGGTACAGGTGAGGGGTACCTACTTGAGGAGACAGGCCAGTGTGGTACAGGTGAGGGTACCTACTTGGGGAGACAGGCCAGGGTGGTACAGGTGAGGGTACCTATTGCGGAGACAGGCCAGTGTGGTACAGGTGAGGGTACCTACTTGAGGAGACAGGCCAGTGTGGTACAGGTGTGGGTACCTACTTCAGGAGACAGGCCAGTGTGGTACAGGTGAGGAGTACCTACTTGAGGAGAAAGGCCAGTGTGGTACAGGTGAGGGTACCTACTTGGGGAGACAGGCCAGTGTGGTACAGGTGAGGGTACCTACTTCCGGAGACAGGCCAGTGTGGTCCAGTTGAGGGTACCTACTTCCGGAGACAGGCCAGTGTAGTACAGGTGAAGGTACCTACTTGGGGAGACAGGCCAGTGTGGAACAGGTGAGGGTACCTACTTGAGGAGACAGGCCAGTGTGGTCCAGGTGAGGGTACCTACTTCCGGAGACAGGCCAGTGTGGTCCAGATGAGGGTACCTACTTGGGGAGACGGGCCAGTGTGGTCCAGGTGAGGGTACCTACTTCCGGAGACAGGCCAGTGTGGTCCAGGTGAGGGTACCTACTTCCGGAGACAGGCCAGTGTGGTCCAGGTGAGGGTACCTACTTCCGGAGACAGGCCAGTGTGGTCCAGGTGAGGGTACCTACTTCCGGAGACAGGCCAGTGTGGTCCAGGTGAGGGTACCTACTTCCGGAGACAGGCCAGTGTGGTCCAGGTGAGGGTACCTACTTCCGGAGACAGGCCAGTGTGGTCCAGTTGAGGGTACCTACTTCCGGAGACAGGCCAGTGTGGTCCAGGTGAGGGTACCTACTTCCGGAGACAGGCCAGTGTGGTCCAGGTGAGGGTACCTACTTCCGGAGACAGGCCAGTGTGGTCCAGGTGAGGGTACCTACTTCCGGAGACAGGCCAGTGTGGTCCAGTTGAGGGTACCTACTTCCGGAGACAGGCCAGTGTAGTACAGGTGAAGGTACCTACTTGGGGAGACAGGCCAGTGTGGAACAGGTGAGGGTACCTACTTGAGGAGACAGGCCAGTGTGGTCCAGGTGAGGGTACCTACTTCCGGAGACAGGCCAGTGTGGTCCAGATGAGGGTACCTACTTGGGGAGACGGGCCAGTGTGGTCCAGGTGAGGGTACCTACTTCCGGAGACAGGCCAGTGTGGTCCAGGTGAGGGTACCTACTTCCGGAGACAGGCCAGTGTGGTCCAGATGAGGGTACCTACTTGGGGAGACAGGCCAGTGTGGTCCAGGTGAGGGTACCTACTTCCGGAGACAGGCCAGTGTGGTCCAGGTGAGGGTACCTACTTCCGGAGAAAGGCCAGTGTGGTCCAGGTGAGGGTACCTACTTCCGGAGACAGGCCAGTGTGGTCCAGTTGAGGGTACCTACTTCCGGAGACAGGCCAGTGTGGTCCAGGTGAGGGTACCTACTTCCGGAGACAGGCCAGTGTGGTCCAGTTGAGGGTACCTATTTCCGGAGATAGGCCAGTGTGGTCCAGGTGAGGGTACCTACTTCCGGAGACAGGCCAGTGTGGTCCAGGTGAGGGTACCTACTTCCGGAGACAGGCCAGTGTGGTCCAGGTGAGGGTACCTACTTCCGGAGACAGGCCAGTGTGGTCCAGTTGAGGGTACCTACTTCCGGAGACAGGCCAGTGTAGTACAGGTGAAGGTACCTACTTGGGGAGACAGGCCAGTGTGGAACAGGTGAGGGTACCTACTTGAGGAGACAGGCCAGTGTGGTCCAGGTGAGGGTACCTACTTCCGGAGACAGGCCAGTGTGGTCCAGGTGAGGGTACCTACTTCCGGAGACAGGCCAGTGTGGTCCAGTTGAGGGTACCTACTTCCGGAGACAGGCCAGTGTGGTCCAGGTGAGGGTACCTACTTCCGGAGACAGGCCAGTGTGGTCCAGGTGAGGGTACCTACTTCCGGAGACAGGCCAGTGTGGTATAGGTGAGGGTACTTACTTCACGAGACAGGCCAGTGTGGTACAGGTGAGGGTACCTACTTGGGGAGACAGGCCAGTGTGGTATAGGTGAGGGTACTTACTTGACGAGACAGGCCAGTGTGGTACAGGTGAGGGTACCTACTTGGGGAGACAGGCCAGTGTGGTCCAGGTGAGGGTACCTACTTCCGGAGACAGGCCAGTGTGGTCCAGGTGAGGGTACCTACGTCCGGAGACAGGCCAGTGTGGTACAGGTGAGGGTACCTACTTGGGGAGACAGGCCAGTGTGGTCCAGTTGAGGGTACCTACTTGGGGAGACAGGCCAGTGTGGAACAGGTGTGGGTACTTACTAGAGGAGACAGGCCAGTGTAGTACAGGTGAGGGTACCTACGTCCGGAGACAGGCCAGTGTGGTACAGGTGAGGGTACCTACTTGGGGAGACAGGCCAGTATGGTCCAGTTGAGGGTACCTACTTGGGGAGACAGGCCAGTGTGGAACAGGTGAGGGTACTTACTAGAGGAGACAGGCCAGTGTAGTACAGGTGAGGGTACCTACGTCCGGAGACAGGCCAGTGTGGTCCAGGTGAGGGTACCTACTTCCGGAGACAGGCCAGTGTGGTCCAGTTGAGGGTACCTACTTCCGGAGACAGGCCAGTGTGGTCCAGGTGAGGGTACCTACTTCCGGAGACAGGCCAGTGTGGTCCAGGTGAGGGTACCTACTTCCGGAGACAGGCCAGTGTGGTCCAGGTGAGGGTACCTACTTCCGGAGACAGGCCAGTGTGGTCCAGTTGAGGGTACCTAATTCCGGAGACAGGCCAGTGTGGTCCAGGTGAGGGTACCTACTTCCGGAGACAGGCCAGTGTGGTCCAGTTGAGGGTACCTACTTCCGGAGACAGGCCAGTGTGGTCCAGTTGAGGGTACCTACTTCCGGAGACAGGCCAGTGTGGTCCAGGTGAGGGTACCTACTTCCGGAGACAGGCCAGTGTGGTCCAGTTGAGGGTACCTACTTCCGGAGACAGGCCAGTGTAGTACAGGTGAAGGTACCTACTTGGGGAGACAGGCCAGTGTGGAACAGGGTAGGGTACCTACTTGAGGAGACAGGCCAGTGTGGTCCAGGTAAGGGTACCTACTTCCGGAGACAGGCCAGTGTGGTCCAGATGAGGGTACCTACTTGGGGAGACGGGCCAGTGTGGTCCAGGTGAGGGTACCTACTTCCGGAGACAGGCCAGTGTGGTCCAGGTGAGGGTACCTACTTCCGGAGACAGGCCAGTGTGGTCCAGATGAGGGTACCTACTTGGGGAGACAGGCCAGTGTGGTCCAGGTGAGGGTACCTACTTCCGGAGACAGGCCAGTGTGGTCCAGGTGAGGGTACCTACTTCCGGAGACAGGCCAGTGTGGTCCAGGTGAGGGTACCTACTTCCGGAGACAGGCCAGTGTGGTCCAGTTGAGGGTACCTACTTCCGGAGACAGGCCAGTGTGGTCCAGGTGAGGGTACCTACTTCCGGAGACAGGCCAGTGTGGTCCAGTTGAGGGTACCTATTTCCGGAGATAGGCCAGTGTGGTCCAGGTGAGGGTACCTACTTCCGGAGACAGGCCAGTGTGGTCCAGGTGAGGGTACCTACTTCCGGAGACAGGCCAGTGTGGTCCAGGTGAGGGTACCTACTTCCGGAGACAGGCCAGTGTGGTCCAGTTGAGGGTACCTACTTCCGGAGACAGGCCAGTGTAGTACAGGTGAAGGTACCTACTTGAGGAGACAGGCCAGTGTGGTACAGGTGAGCGTACCTACTTGGGGAGACAGGCCTGTGTGCTACAGGTGAGGGTACCTACTTGAGGAGACAGGCCAGTGTGGTACAGGTGAGGGTACCTACTTGAGGAGACAGGCCTGTGTGGTACAGGTGAGGGTACCTACTTGGGGAGACAGGCCAGTGTGGAACAGGTGAGGGTACCTACTTGAGGAGACAGGCCAGTGTGGTCCAGGTGAGGGTACCTACTTCCGGAGACAGGCCAGTGTGGTCCAGGTGAGGGTACCTACTTCCGGAGACAGGCCAGTGTGGTCCAGTTGAGGGTACCTACTTCCGGAGACAGGCCAGTGTGGTCCAGGTGAGGGTACCTACTTCCGGAGACAGGCCAGTGTGGTCCAGGTGAGGGTACCTACTTCCGGAGACAGGCCAGTGTGGTATAGGTGAGGGTACTTACTTCACGAGACAGGCCAGTGTGGTACAGGTGAGGGTACCTACCTGGGGACACAGGCCAGTGTGGTATAGGTGAGGGTACTTACTTGACGAGACAGGCCAGTGTGGTACAGGTGAGGGTACCTACTTGGGGAGACAGGCCAGTGTGGTCCAGGTGAGGGTACCTACTTCCGGAGACAGGCCAGTGTGGTCCAGGTGAGGGTACCTACGTCCGGAGACAGGCCAGTGTGGTACAGGTGAGGGTACCTACTTGGGGAGACAGGCCAGTGTGGTCCAGTTGAGGGTACCTACTTGGGGAGACAGGCCAGTCTGGAACAGGTGTGGGTACTTACTAGAGGAGACAGGCCAGTGTAGTACAGGTGAGGGTACCTACGTCCGGAGACAGGCCAGTGTGGTACAGGTGAGGGTACCTACTTGGGGAGACAGGCCAGTATGGTCCAGCTGAGGGTACCTACTTGGGGAGACAGGCCAGTGTGGAACAGGTGAGGGTACTTACTAGAGGAGACAGGCCAGTGTAGTACAGGTGAGGGTACCTACGTCCGGAGACAGGCCAGTGTGGTACAGGTGAGGGTACCTACTTGGGGAGACAGGCCAGTGTGGTCCAGATGAGGATACCTACTTGAGCAGACAGGCCAGTAGGGTCCAGATGAGGGTACTTACTAGAGGAGACAGGCCAGTGTAGTACAGGTGAGGGTACCTACGTCCGGAGACAGGCCAGTGTGGTACAGGTGAGGGTACCTACTTGGGGAGACAGGCCAGTGTGGTCAAGATGAGGGTACCTACTTGGGGAGACAGGCCAGTGTGGTACAGGTGAGGGTACCTACTTGAGGAGACAGGCCAGTGTGGTCCATATGAGGGTACTTACTAGAGGAGACAGGCCAGTGTAGTACAGGTGAGGGTACCTACGTCCGGAGACAGGCCAGTGTGGTACAGGTGAGGGTACCTACTTGGGGAGACAGGCCAGTGTGGTCAAGATGAGGGTACCTACTTCCGGAGACAGGCCAGTGTGGTACAGGTGAGGGTACCTACTTGAGGAGACCGGCCAGTGTGGTCCAGATGAGGGTACCTACGTCCGGAGACAGGCCAGTGTGGTACAGGTGAAGGTACCTACTTGGGGAGACAGGCCAGTGTGGTCAAGGTGAGGGTACCTACTTGGGGAGACAGGCCAGTGTGGTACAGGTGAAGGCACCTAGGTCCGGAGACAGGCCAGTGTGGTACAGGTGAAGGCACCTAGGTCCGGAGACAGGCCAGTGTGGTACAGGTGAGGGTAGCTACTTGAGGAGACAGGCCAGTGTGGTACAGGTAAGGGTAGCTACTTCCGGAGACAGGCCAGTGTGGTACAGGTGAGTGTACCTTCTTGGGGAGACAGGTCAGCGTGGTACAGGTGAGGGTACCTACTTGAGGAGACAGGCCAGTGTGGTACAGGTGAGCGTACCTACTTGGGGAGACAGGCCTGTGTGCTACAGGTGAGGGTACCTACTTGAGGAGACAGGCCAGTGTGGTACAGGTGAGGGTACCTACTTGAGGAGACAGGCCTGTGTGGTACAGGTGAGGGTACCTACTTGGGGAGACAGGCCAGTGTGGTACAGGTGGGGGTACCTACTTGGGAAGACAGGCCAGTGTGGTCAAGGTGAGGGTACCTACTTGGGGAGACAGGGCAGTGTGGTACAGGTGAGGGTACCTACTTGGGGGGACAGGCCAGTGTGGTACAGGTAAGGGTAGCTACTTCCGGAGACAGGCCAGTGTGGTACAGGTGAGGGTACCTACTTGGGGAGACAGGCCAGTGTGGTCAAGATGAGGGTACCTACTTGGGGAGACAGGCCAGTGTGGTACAGGTGAGGGTACCTACTTGAGGAGACCGGCCAGTGTGGTCCAGATGAGGGTACCTACGTCCGGAGACAGGCCAGTGTGGTACAGGTGAAGGTACCTACTTGGGGAGACAGGCCAGTGTGGTCAAGGTGAGGGTACCTACTTGGGGAGACAGGCCAGTGTGGTACAGGTGAAGGCACCTAGGTCCGGAGACAGGCCAGTGTGGTACAGGTGAAGGCACCTAGGTCCGGAGACAGGCCAGTGTGGTACAGGTGAGGGTAGCTACTTGAGGAGACAGGCCAGTGTGGTACAGGTAAGGGTAGCTACTTCCGGAGACAGGCCAGTGTGGTACAGGTGAGTGTACCTTCTTGGGGAGACAGGTCAGCGTGGTACAGGTGAGGGTACCTACTTGAGGAGACAGGCCAGTGTGGTACAGGTGAGCGTACCTACTTGGGGAGACAGGCCTGTGTGCTACAGGTGAGGGTACCTACTTGGGGAGACAGGCCAGTGTGGTACAGGTGAGGGTACCTACTTGAGGAGACAGGCCTGTGTGGTACAGGTGAGGGTACCTACTTGGGGAGACAGGCCAGTGTGGTACAGGTGGGGGTACCTACTTGGGAAGACAGGCCAGTGTGGTCAAGGTGAGGGTACCTACTTGGGGAGACAGGGCAGTGTGGTACAGGTGAGGGTACCTACTTGGGGGGACAGGCCAGTGTGGTACAGGTAAGGGTAGCTACTTCCGGAGACAGGCCAGTGTGGTACAGGTGAGGGTACCTACTTGGGGAGACAGGCCAGTGTGGTACAGGTGAGGGTACCTACTTGGGGAGACAGGCCAGTGTGGTACAGGTGAAGGCACCTAGGTCCGGAGACAGGCTAGTGTGGTACAGGTAAGGGTACCTACTTGAGGAGACAGGCCAGTGTGGTACAGGTGAGGGTACCTACTTGGGGAGACAGGCCAGTGTGGTACAGGTGAGGGGTACCTACTTGGGGAGACAGGCCAGTGTGGTACAGGTGAGGGTACCTACTTGGGGAGACAGGCCTGTGTGGTACAGGTGAGTGTACCTACTTCCGGAGACAGGCCAGTGTGGTACAGGTGAGGGTACCTACTTGAGGAGACAGGCCAGTGTGGTACAGGTGAGGGGTACCTACTTGAGGAGACAGGCCAGTGTGGTACAGGTGAGGGGTACCTACTTGAGGAGACAGGCCAGTGTGGTACAGGTGAGGGTACCTACTTGAGGAGACAGGCCAGTGTGGTACAGGTGAGGGTACCTACTTGAGGAGACAGGCCAGTGTGGTACAGGTGAGGGGTACCTACTTGAGGAGACAGGCCAGTGTGGTACAGGTGAGGGTACCTACTTGGGGAGACAGGCCAGGGTGGTACAGGTGAGGGTACCTATTGCGGAGACAGGCCAGTGTGGTACAGGTGAGGGTACCTACTTGAGGAGACAGGCCAGTGTGGTACAGGTGTGGGTACCTACTTCAGGAGACAGGCCAGTGTGGTACAGGTGAGGAGTACCTACTTGAGGAGAAAGGCCAGTGTGGTACAGGTGAGGGTACCTACTTGGGGAGACAGGCCAGTGTGGTAC
>OZ025257.1:21453351-21490851 GCA_964019135.1 Arenicola marina
ATGGGCTTTTCATTTCACCGTGAACTGAGAATGAGGAAAATAATTCCTTGTGAACTGGGAATGGCATATTAGCCGACCGCCGTGATCGAAGATTTTCATTCATCGGGAACTGGGAATTTAAATATTAAATAACCGTGAATCGGGAAATGGCCAATTTATATCATGTATCCGCCTCTTCCATGGTATACGGGGACTTCTCCTATTAATTCATCGCGACCTGGGAATAAAGAAATGTATTCTTCGTGACTTGGGAACACGACCCCCCCCCCCTTGCCCCCCCCACCCCCCAATATTTTATCTAACGCCGTGTGACGCGGTCTTACCGCGACATGTCAGGTCTCAGTGCGAATGTCAAACATCTCTTCAAAGTGATGGGCTGTTAGCGCATAGGCAGATCCTTAAACCTAGACACACGCCGCCTTCTCTGCAGGGGTAAAATGATACACATGACATAACCTAAACCAGGTTTAACCTCCAGCAAAAATATACGTGAATATAAGCTTGTTTGCTTCTTCGTCATTTGTTGTTGTTGCCGGAAGTTACTGTACAACGAAATGGACAGCAGGAAATGGACATAAAGGCTTTTTCATGACCACTTTAAACATCGTGCGTGTTTATTACCGACCATGTTATTCTATGAATGGTACATCCCAAAACATCCTGTTTCTGGTTTATTTTAAGACAGGATTCTTAACCTGTTATCGACTATGGTTGCATAAAGCTAGGTCCCAACCATCAAACTATGCATATACTCTCACACAAGTGGAAGAACTATTCCATTATTAGTGACCTTTGACTTTTACTTCCAATTTAAAAATTACAAAACGATTTTACAGGCGGATGATGGACGGGGTTCGGTAAGGGTACAGGGTTGAAGTTCGCGTGGCCAATCCACCAATTCTTTATGTGTGGGGTTTCTATTAATAGAGAATTGCACCAGGCTCCTCCTGTTGTGCCGGCATTCCCTTCTCTCAGGATCGATTGATCCACAAGCCCACGACCCAGTGGCCAAAGCGAACAACCAGCCTCGGCAGACCATATTCCCTCTCTATCTCCTGTAGTTTTCTTTTCGAGCCTTGTAGAGGGGAGAAAAGCTCACTTTTCCCACCGTCGAGCCTGGCTGCGGAGGCAGGTAATGTCTGGAAAAAGCTCAGCAATGACCTCTTCGCTCAAACTCCCCCCATTCCCCTCCCTCCCTCTCCTCTTCTCCCCGACCCCCCACCCAACCTGTATCGGTCCAGCCATACATACTTAGAGAAAAAAATCTCCTCCACTGATCGCTAAAATATAGCTAACAAACATAGCGACCGGGCGAGTTATCTCCAGGGTGACAAAATGTGAATTATGTGCCGTGCGGTTAAAAACCCAGCGCGGCGTAAGTTGTAGGCGACAAAATGTGAATTATGTGTGGTTCTCAAGGCGGCTCGACCGTGGCGTTCCCGTGCCAAAAGATAAAAGTGACAAAGTGAAAAATGCCCAGCGATTTCCGCTATCTGTGGAGAGGGAAGAAGACTGACTTCCAGCGCGGGGGGGGGGGGCTGGAGTGGCTACCATGGTCTTCCTGGCAATGATGATAACGGCTATTCACGGCGTGACTGCATGGTCCGTATGTATCTATGTATGTCTGTATGGGGGGGGGGGGGTGGAGGGGTGGAGGGGGGAGGGGGGCGCCAGGGCCAACCAACCAACCAACACTGCTGCCTTGGCCGACGTCTTCTTAACATCCAGAACGAGGCTGAACGAGCGGCAGTTCATCAAATGATTGTAGCGACCGATAGAGGGCGCATCTGGTAGAGATCGCCAGAGGCGGAGCGTCTGTCTCTGTGGTGCGTGGACACACAGAGGGGGTGGGGTGGGGGGGGGGGGGCAGGCGGGAGGCGATATCAGGGTGAGGTGAAGGGTGAGGGGTGGAGGAGACGGGTGTCAGGGTAATGGACGGGGGCCCAAGGGGTAGGCTAGGGAGGAGTGATGGGTGTGCTTGGTGGGGGAAGCGCTGTGTCGAGGGTTAGGGGCGGAGTGGAGGAGATAAAATGTGGATAAAAATATATAAATAGATTGCAGAAAACAGGGATGGGGGCGGTAAAAAAACAGGGTCCCGGCGCCAGTTATCGCAGCGCTATAGAGCTCATTAAGGGGTTAAACGGCTAGTATTGGGCTTGGGGTCCAGCGTGTGGGTGTGGGAGTGTGTGTGTGTGGGTGGGGGGGGGGGCAGAAAACAATGGAATTCATCCAAGATAGTTATTTATGCGAAAGACTTGCACGAGAGATTGTCTAGTCGCTTCTTCTGAACTGATTTGAATGATATATTACACACTACACAGAGTTCGTCGCCCTCCCCCACCCCCCACCCACTTTCTCCCCGTGCCCCCCCCCCCTCCCCCCCACTCCCCGGTTCCCTTGGATACCCCCGGGAAGTGTTAACCCCGATGACGTGTCAGCCTATCTCCTCGACCGTCTGGCGTCCCGCACTCTGCAGCGCCACCTAGCGGCCGTTATTGTCTTCCGGGAAGCCGCCAGGAGACGCTAAACAGAGGACAGGGAAGATGGCGGTTAAATTCCTATACATCAGCTGACAGCTAATAAACGTCCCACGTCATTTAAGAAAACGAATAAAGGCCAACCGTGGACCCGTGATAAAGTCTCGCTCCGTCCTGGCCGGGGTAAGCGTCGTTTGATGATCCTTTTCACTCATCTGTTGAACGAGATTTCGCGTTGGCGGCCATTTTGTCAAGAGATTTTACAACTCTGTAAAAGAGCCCCAAATACATTTCAAGGCAAGGTGTTGTTGAGGGTATCGTGACCCGTTGTCCCTAGCAGCACAGGTTCTGCGGGGCAAACCACGGCGTAAAGTAGCCGAAGAAACAACCGCGGAGAAAAGAAAAGAAAAAAAAAGGGGGGGGGGTGGCCCTCGACTCATGGACTTAAGAGTTTTAAACATCACTCCGCAGAAAAGTACCTCTGCAGGAAGTCGGCTGGCAAGTGAACAGTGCTTAGCCGCGGAATGGGCCTCACAGTCGAGAAACAGCTCAACCGGCGTTCATTCGTTTTTTCCGGTGTTTGTTTCTTCCGCCACTAAAATAAGGAAAATACTGACATATAAACCAAGCTGTATATATCGGCGAGGAGATTAAGGAATAAAGATCATGGAGAGCATGGAAAGATAGACCATGGACGAGAAACATACGACATTCATGTGACGACATAAAGTGTCTACACTTTATATTCTTTTGCGCAGTAATTGACACTAAAAAGAACGTTTCCAATTATGCTTCTAGTCTTTCTATTCTATATCCTACATCGAATTAAGACGTATTTGTGAAATATGCTGCGTAATAAATGACAAGATAAAGACTATAAGATCTCAAGAAGGGAATTATTGCGGTAAGTATTACGCACGAGCAATACGTGAGCTAAGTTTGAGGCGAACTCCGGATCGTCCACAAGTTAAGGCGACCATTTCATAATAAATAACACCTACATCTTCTGCGTCACCAGGTGTTGATGAAAATATCTGTTCCGATGTCGATGGTTAATTTTTGATGAAAACATCTGGTCCGATGTCGAGGGTTATTTATTGATGAAAACATCTGGTTCGATGTCGATGGTTGGTTTTGGATGAAAACATCTGTTCCGATGTCGATGGTTAGTTTTTGATAAAAACATCTGTCCGATGTCGAGGGTTATTTATTGATGAAAACATCTAGTTCGATGTCGATGGTTAGTTTTGGATGAAAACATCTGTTCCGATGTCGATGGTTAGTTTTTGATAAAAACATCTGTTCCGATGTCGATGGTTAGTTTTTGATAAAAACATCTGTTCCGATGTCGATGGTTAGTTTTTGATGAAAACATCTGTTCCGACGTCAATGGTTAATTTTGATGAAAACATCTGTTTCGATGTCGATGGTTAATTTTGATGAAAATATCAGTTCCGATGCCGATGGTTAATTTTGATGAAAACATCTGTCATCTGTTAATTCGTGTTGAAATACCTTCAGATGCGGTACACGCAGATGCAATGGAATATTCGGTTGTCTGATGCGTTTCAATCCCCCAAATTAGGTTATTTAACCCGGCCCCTCCCTCCCCTTACCGGCGCCCGCCCCCCCCCCCCCTCCCTCACCTCCCCGAGCCCCTGCCCCATTCAGCAGGTAAGGTGCACGCATCAAGCCCCAGGTAACGGCAGTTGAAATCGACCTGGGACATGTTATAACATGGTGGAACGAACAAGATGTGAAGTTCATTTCATAGAAGACAATACTTAATATACAATACAATAATGAGATATAATAGCGTATATGGAAAAAAATCAGTCCCGAACCATTACCCACAGTAACGAGTAATTAGATTGGTGTCGTTTTTTGGGCTAAAGCAATCAGGCCAAGCAATATATGAGATAAATGAGTAATATCCGAGGGAAATTAGCAATGTTTGAGATAAAAAGCGATGAAATATGAAATATATGAGTAATGATGGGTGAGCTGCAGATCAACAGGTCGAGGGTTCGAAACTGCAGCCGACTGCCTGGATAGGCAGGGACTCGATACGAATGATCGGATGGAATCCGAAACCGGTATCAACGCACATTGTGAGCCGAGTGTTAGTTATCTCGGACACCAGCCCAGAATCCCCCTACTCTACCTACCCCCCCACCCCCCACCGTCTCCCCAACGTTCCCGCCACATCCGCATCGGATATTCTCATCCCTACTCGCCCGACAATCTTTGAATCGACCACTCATTTCACCCAAATTACATTACAGGGTCTTTTTCTTCATAATCCTGCATCCGCCCGTGATGGAATCCCTGAATTAAAAAAAACGGAGTAAATTAATAGGTTGGTTGTTTATTCAGGATACTTAAACTAATTTTGATCATATCATGGGAGAAGGCAGGGAGAGTGGGGCCATGTCCCCGGGGGTAACCCCCTACTCTTTGCGAAGTAAGACATCGGATCTATATCCTGCGACCACACAGACATGGCCACAGCAGGGCTCGAACCACCGACCCACATGCCGTTAGGCTCTCAGGTGGAATTCAGTTAAGAGAGTGACATACTCTATAGCATGGTCACCCATTGACAGATATGTTATTGTTGCAATACATCACCACAACTGACAATAACATATATATATATGTAAATATATATATATATCGCGAGCGTCATTGATTGATACATATTAACCGGCGTCTATGTACATCAAGTGACTCACACTACTATATTGTCGCAATATTCACCGCGACGGGTTCACAATATAGGAGAAACAAAACAACAACCACAGGCGTTAGACTGCCCCTGCGGAACAGATCCATCTCACGCCGATAGCCTCTGACCGATGTTAAAATCTCCACCGATAGTGACGCCACAAAATCCTTTATTTATATCTCATGGATTGGTCCTCACGCTGACATGCGTCTTATCGCAATGTCTGCTCGTGGTCGTCTCCTACGGTGAGAAGTGTTACTCCGTTATACCGCCCTTGGGGGTCTCGGGGCGGGGGGCGATGTTGGGGGGGAGGGGCGGGGGGAGAGTGCCCTGCCTCCGCGGGTGGCCTGAGCCCGCCCCCACCCCTCTACCTCCCTTCTGGCTAACACTTCTCCCTGGCGCCTCCAGGGTGTTGGCAGAATCGGTTTAATGGCACCCATCGTTGAGAGAAGAGCGATTCGCCGAGCGAGCTTTACGGCCAAACTGTCACATGAGACCGACGCACCGGCACCGCCAACTTTTGGCGGCCACTTGGGGCCGCGCCATGTAGGGCGAACCATGTGGGGACGCCCCAGGTGGCAGTGACCCTTTACCCTGTTGACCGTCTGCCCCTTACACCGACACCGGTCCCATCAGGCCCTTCCCCCCTCACATTACCCCCGTATTGGCCCAGGGCGCATCAAGAACATATGGTTCACTATGCCCTGATCAAATCTGTAATTATTCTTACACGAAAATCCGTCCCTGTCCCTCACCCCCGTCTCAATCCCTATCCCCAGGGGCCGGCGCGATAGCTCAGTGGGTTAGAGCGCTCGCATTGAGTGCTCTGGCCACCTGAGAGCCTAACGGCACGTGGATCGGTGGTTCGAGCCACGCTGTGGCCATGTCTGTGTGGTCGCGGGATAAAGATCTCATGCCTTTCTTCGTAAAGAGTAGGGGGTTACCCCCGGGGACATGGCTCCACCCTCCCTTCCTTCTCCCATTGACGCGATATGCCCTCTCTGCCTTATCCAACCTATCTACCTGACCGCAACCCACTATCCGATAATACACCCCCCTCCCCTGGCCGGCACCCTACCCCTATCCACCTGACTGCAACCCCCTACCCCATACTACCCCCCCACCCACCGCCACCCTACCCCTATCCATCTGACCGCAACCCCCTATCCGACACCCCCCCCACCGCCACCCTATCCACGTGACGCCACCCCTATCCGATACTACCCCCCCCCCCTGGCCGCCACCCTTCCCCTATCCACCTGACCGCAACCCCCTATCCGACACGACCCCTCCCCCCCCCACCGCCACCCTACCCCTATCCACCTGACCGCAACCCGCTATCCGATACTACCCCCCCCCCCCTGATGTCACCCTACCCCTATCCATCTGACCGCAACCCCTATTGGAAGCCCCCCATCGCCACCCACTCTACCCCCCGTAACCCCCTATCCGATACTAGCCCCCCCCCCCCCACTGCCGCCACCCTACATTTATCCACCTGACCGCAACCCCCTATCTGACTATCTCATACTACCCCCCCCCGCCCCTGGCCGGCACCCTACCCCTATCCATCTGACCGCAACCCGGTATCTGATACTACCCCGCCCCCCTGCCGCCACCCTACCCCTATCCACCTGACCGTAACCCCCTATCCGATACTACCCCCGTGTCGCCACCTACCCCTCACCCCTCCCGGCCAGCACCCCCTCCCCCCCTCCCCGCCCCGTGAGAGACGACCTCTGGAGCGACCCCCGATGTAGCGGTGGATCCTGAAGGCCTCACTCGACGCCTGTCTGGATCAGCGCTCGCCTCAAGAGGGGGGCATTTAACACAAAACCTGCCAACGGCGGCGGCGGCGCCCGCGGTGGGGGGGAGGGGGGGGGGAGGGCGAGGGGGTGTCGGCCCGCCCGCCCCAGACCGGGGGCCAGTGATAACTCTAATTTAGAGTGTAGCGGCCAGAATGTTAAGTAAACGTTGATAGTTCGCGTCGAGTGATTCAGACAGCGGCGGCGGCGGCGGCGGTGGCGCGAGAAAGCAGACGGCCGGATGTCGTGGTCACCATGGAGACGGACTATCCTCCATCCCTCCCCCCTACTCCCTCCCTCCCCGTGGTGGTTTCCGAAGACCCCCGATAGACACTTCCTGGCGTAGAGATAGCCTGAAGACGGGCGGAGGTCCTCTCCCGATAGGCTGTTGTCCTTGTATCCCAGAGGGGGATACAGCTAGTAGAGAGAGGAGGGGGGAGGCGGGGGAGGGGGGAGGCGTGGGGTGGGGTGGGTCGGGGGTTGCGGGTGAAGGGGTAAAACAAAGCAGGCGTGGCGTTTCGGGGTCGCGCGACTCGCGTGTGTCTCAATATGATGGAGAGAGGGTGATAAGTGATGGACACAACCGGGGAGGCGGTGCGAGGGGGGTGGGGAGGGGGGGGGGGCTCTTCCTCCTATCACCCCACTACACCTCCCAACACCCCTCCCACCAACGCCTCCTCTCATTTCTCCTGTTCCTCTTCCCTCCCGCCCATCGGCCCCGGTATCACCAGCGAGAGCGGGGCGCGGGGAGAGGGTGATGGTCGGATGGGGAGGGCAGGGGAGGGTAGGGCAGGGGAGGGCAGGAGAGAAGAGGGGAGAGGAGAGAAGGGGTCTCAGCCTTGACGGCTGCGGAGTCTCGCCGCTACCGATAACTTGCTAACCGCGGTCTCATATGTAAGCTTATCACAGTCCACTAGAAAACGCCACGGGCTTTAAGCGGGCCATCTCTATGGGCGAGGGGCTACCTGGCCAGCGTCTCCCCTAAACATCCCACCAACAAACCCGATTGCCTCCCTACGCGGTGTGAATCTCTAAGAGCGAGAGGCGAGCGCCGGCCGCTGCCCCTCAGGAACCCTATCCCACCCCACCCCCGCCTCCCCCTCTAGCGTCACCCCCCCCCCCTCCCAAGCCGCCCGCTCCTCCTTTCTTCCTCGCCACCAACCCCACCACCACAACCCCCTTTTCCGACCTTCCACGGGGATACCCTCCCGTCGACGCCCCTAGTCCTCTCCTCCACCATTACCCCCCCACTCCTCTCCTCCACCATTACCCCCCCACTCCTCTCCTCCACCATTACCCCCCCCACCCCCGCCGGCCTCCGATCCACCTCCCTCATCCATATCCACCTGACCGCAACCCCCTATCAAATACTAGCCCCCCCACCCTATGCCTATTTACCTGACCGCAAGCCCCTCTCCGATACCATTACCCCCCACCCCCCGGCCTCCGATCCACCTCGCTCATCCAGCTTTTCTCGCTCTTCTTCCTTTGTTGCGCCCTCCCGCCTCCCCCCCCCCCCGCGCCTTCCATACCCCAACCTCGTGTCCTTAACTTTCTGACGGCCATCGGACAGCTCTGACGTCACGTACTTTCCGTCCATGAACACAAGCGCCCCCCTCTCGCCCAGGACAGAAGGGGTAGTGGTAGGGCTCCGACTAGTGAGACAGACCCACGGGGTAGTGGTAGGGCTCCGACCAGTGAGACAGACCCACGGGGTAGTGGTAGGGCTCCGACTAGTGAGACAGACCCACGGGGTAGCGGTAGGGCTCCGACCAGTGAGACAGACCCACGGGGTAGTGGTAGGGCTCCGACCAGTGAGACAGACCCACGGGGTAGTGGTAGGGCTCCGACCAGTGAGACAGACCCACGGGGTAGTGGTAGGGCTCCGACTAGTGAGACAGACCCACGGGGTAGCGGTAGGGCTCCGACCAGTGAGACAGACCCACGGGGTAGTGTTAGGGCTCCGACCAGTGAGACAGACCCACGGGGTAGTGGTAGGGCTCCGACCAGTGAGACAGACCCGCGGGGTGGTGGTAGGGCTCCGACCAGTGAGACAGACCCACGGGGTAGTGGTAGGGCTCCGACCAGTGAGACAGACCCACGGGGTAGTGGTAGGGCTCCGACCAGTGAGACAGACCCACGGGGTAGTGGTAGCGCTCCGACCAGGGAGACAGACCCACGGGGTAGTGGTAGGGCTCCGACCAGTGAGACAGACCCACGGGGTAGTGGTAGGGCTCCGACCAGTGAGACAGACCCACGGGGTAGTGGTAGGGCTCCGACCAGGGAGACAGACCCACGGGGTAGTGGTAGGGCTCCGACCAATGAGACAGACCCACGGGGTAGTGGTAGGGCTCCGACCAGTGAGACAGACCCACGGGGCAGTGGTAGGGCTCCGACCAGTGAGACAGACCCACGGGGTAGTGGTAGGGCTCCGACCAATGAGACAGACCCACGGGGTAGTGGTAGGGCTCCGACCAGTGAGACAGACCCACGGGGTAGTGGTAGGGCTCCGACCAGTGAGACAGACCCACGGGGTAGTGGTAGGGCTCCGACCAGTGAGACAGACCCACGGGGTAGTGGTAGCGCTCCGACCAGGGAGACAGACCCACGGGGTAGTGGTAGGGCTCCGACCAGTGAGACAGACCCGAGGGGTAGTGGTAGGGCTCCGACCAGTGAGACAGACCCACGGGGTAGTGGTAGGGCTCCGACCAGGGAGACAGACCCACGGGGTAGTGGTAGGGCTCCGACCAGTGAGACAGACCCACGGGGTAGTGGTAGGGCTCCGACCAGTGAGACAGACCCACGGGGTAGTGGTAGGGCTCCGACCAGGGAGACAGACCCACGGGGTAGTGGTAGGGCTCCGACCAGTGAGACAGACCCACGGGGTAGTGGTAGGGCTCCGACCAGTGAGACAGACCCACGGGGTAGTGGTAGGGCTCCGACCAGGGAGACAGACGCACGGGGTAGTGGTAGGGCTCCGACCAATGAGACAGACCCACGGGGTAGTGGTAGGGCTCCGACCAGTGAGACAGACCCACGGGGCAGTGGTAGGGCTCCGACCAGTGAGACAGACCCACGGGGTAGTGGTAGGGCTCCGACCAATGAGACAGACCCACGGGGTAGTGGTAGGGCTCCGACCAGTGAGACAGACCCACGGGGTAGTGGTAGGGCTCCGACCAGTGAGACAGACCCACGGGGTAGTGGTAGGGCTCCGACCAGTGAGACAGACCCACGGGGTAGTGGTAGCGCTCCGACCAGGGAGACAGACACGCGGGGTAGTGGTAGGGCTCCGACCAGTGAGACAGACCCACGGGGTAGTGGTAGGGCTCCGACCAGTGAGACAGACCCACGGGGTAGTGGTAGGGCTCCGACCAGGGAGACAGACCCACGGGGTAGTGGTAGGGCTCCGACCAATGAGACAGACCCACGGGGTAGTGGTAGGGCTCCGACCAGGGAGACAGACCCACGGGGTAGTGGTAGGGCTCCGACCAATGAGACAGACCCACGGGGTAGTGGTAGGGCTCCGACCAGTGAGACAGACCCACGGGGCAGTGGTAGGGCTTCGACCAGTGAGACAGACCCACGGGGTAGTGGTAGGGCTCCGACCAATGAGACAGACCCACGGGGTAGTGGTAGGGCTCCGACCAGTGAGACAGACCCACGGGGTAGTGGTAGGGCTCCGACCAGTGAGACAGACCCACGGGGTAGTGGTAGGGCTCCGACCAGTGAGACAGACCCACGGGGTAGTGGTAGGGCTCTGACCAGTGAGACAGACCCGCGGGGTAGTGGTAGGGCTCCGACCAGTGAGACAGACCCACGGGGTAGCGGTAGGGCTCCGACCAGTGAGACAGACCCACGGGGTAGTGGTAGGGCGCCGACCAGTGAGACAGACCCACGGGGTAGTGGTAGGGCTCCGACCAGTGAGACAGACCCACGGGGTAGTGGTAGGGCTCCGACCAGTGAGACAGACCCACGGGGTAGTGGTAGGGCTCTGACCAGTGAGACAGGCCCACGGGGTAGTGGTAGGGTACCGACCAGTGAGACAGACCCACGGGGTAGCGGTAGGGCTCCGACCAGTGAGACAGACCCACGGGGTAGTGGTAGGGCTCCGACCAGTGAGACAGACCCACGGGGTAGTGGTAGGGCTCCGACCAGTGAGACAGACCCACGGGGTAGTGGTAGGGCTCCGACCAGTGAGACAGACCCACGGGGTAGTGGTAGGGCTCCGACCAGTGAGACAGACCCACGGGGTAGTGGTAGGGCTCCGACCAGTGAGACAGACCCACGGGGTAGTGGTAGGGCTCCGACCAGTGAGACAGACCCACGGGGTAGTGGTAGGGCTCCGACCAGTGAGACAGACCCACGGGGTAGTGGTAGGGCTCCGACCAGTGAGACAGACCCACGGGGTAGTGGTAGGGCTCCGACCAGTGAGACAGACCCACGGCCTAGTGGTAGGGCTCCGACCAGTGAGACAGACCCACGGGGTAGTGGTAGGGCTCCGACCAGTGAGACAGACCCACGGGGTAGTGGTAGCGCTCCGACCAGTGAGACAGACCCACGGGGTAGTGGTAGGGCTCCGACCAGGGAGACAGACCCACGGGGTAGTGGTAGCGCTCCGACCAGTGAGACAGACCCACGGGGTAGTGGTAGGGCTCCGACCAGGGAGACAGACCCACGGGGTAGTGGTAGGGCTCCGACCAGGGAGACAGACCCACGGGGTAGTGGTAGGGCTCCGACCAGTGAGACAGACCCACGGGGTAGTGGTAGGGCTCCGACCAGTGAGACAGACCCACGGGGTAGTGGTAGGGCTCCGACCAGTGAGACAGACCCACGGGGTAGTGGTAGGGCTCCGACCAGTGAGACAGACCCACGGGGTAGTGGTAGGGCTCCGACCAGTGAGACAGACCCACGGGGTAGTGGTAGGGCTCCGACCAGTGAGACAGACCCACGGGGTAGTGGTAGCGCTCCGACCAGTGAGACAGACCCACGGGGTAGTGGTAGGGCTCCGACCAGGGAGACAGACCCACGGGGTAGTGGTAGCGCTCCGACCAGTGAGACAGACCCACGGGGTAGTGGTAGGGCTCCGAACAGGGAGACAGACCCACGGGGTAGTGGTAGGGCTCCGACCAGGGAGACAGACCCACGGGGTAGTGGTAGGGCTCCGACCAGTGAGACAGATCCACGGGGTAGTGGTAGGGCTCCGACCAGTGAGACAGACCCACGGGGTAGTGGTAGGGCTCCGACCAGTGAGACAGACCCACGGGGTAGTGGTAGGGCTCCGACCAGTGAGACAGACCCACGGGGTAGTGGTAGGGCTCCGACCAGTGAGACAGACCCACGGGGCAGTGGTAGGGCTCCGACCAGGGAGACAGACCCACGGGGTAGTGGTAGGGCTCCGACCAGTGAGACAGACCCGCGGGGTAGTGGTAGGGCTCCGACCAGTGAGACAGACCCACGGGGTGGTGGTAGGGCTCCGACCAGTGAGACAGACCCACGGGGCAGTGGTAGGGCTCCGACCAGTGAGACAGACCCACGGGGTAGTGGTAGGGCTCCGACCAGGGAGAGAGACCCACGGGGTAGTGGTAGGACTCCGACCAGTGAGACAGACCCACGGCGTAGTGGTAGGGCGCCGACCAGTGAGACAGACCCACGGGGTAGTGGTAGGGCTCCGACCAGTGAGACAGACCCACGGGGTAGTGGTAGGCTCCGGCCAGTGAGACAGACCCACGGGGTAGTGGTAGGGCTCCGACCAGTGAGACAGACCCACGGGGTAGTGGTAGGGCTCCGACCAGGGAGACAGACCCACGGGGAAGTGGTAGGGCTCCGACCAGTGAGACAGACCCACGGGGTAGTGGTAGGGCTCCGACCAGGGAGACAGACCCACGGGGAAGTGGTAGGGCTCCGACCAGTGAGACAGACCCACGGGGTAGTGGTAGGGCTCCGACCAGTGAGACAGACCCACGGGGAAGTGGTAGGGCTCCGACCAGTGAGACAGACCCACGGGGTAGTGGTAGGGCTCCGACCAGGGAGACAGACCCACGGGGAAGTGGTAGGGCTCCGACCAGGGAGACAGACCCACGGGGAAGTGGTAGGGCTCCGACCAGTGAGACAGACCCACGGGGTAGTGGTAGGGCTCCGACCAGGGAGACAGACCCACGGGGAAGTGGTAGGGCTCCGACCAGGGAGACAGACCCACGGGGAAGTGGTAGGGCTCCGACCAGTGAGACAGACCCACGGGGTAGTGGTAGGGCTCCGACCAGTGAGACAGACCCACGGGGTAGTGGTAGGCTCCGGCCAGTGAGACAGACCCACGGGGTAGTGGTAGGGCTCCGACCAGTGAGACAGACCCACGGGGTAGTGGTAGGCTCCGGCCAGTGAGACAGACCCACGGGGTAGTGGTAAAGCTCCGACCAGGGAGACAGACGCACGGGGTAGTGGTAGGGCTCCGACCAGGGAGACAGACCCACGGGGTAGTGGTAGGCTCCGGCCAGTGAGACAGACCCACGGGGTAGTGGTAGGGCTCCGACCAGTGAGACAGACCCACGGGGTAGTGGTAGGGCTCCGACCAGTGAGACAGACCCACGGGGTAGTGGTAGGGCTCCGACCAGTGAGACAGACCCACGGGGTAGTGGTAGGGCTCCGACCAGTGAGACAGACCCACGGGGTAGTGGTAGGGCTCCGACCAGTGAGACAGACCCACGGGGAAGTGGTAGGACTCCGACCAGTGAGACAGACCCACGGGGTAGTGGTAGGGCTCCGACCAGTGAGACAGACCCACGGGGTAGTGGTAGGGCTCCGACCAGTGAGACAGACCCACGGGGTAGTGGTAGGGCTCCGACCAGTGAGACAGACCCACGGGGAAGTGGTAGGACTCCGACCAGTGAGACAGACCCACGGGGTAGTGGTAGGGCTCCGACCAGTGAGACAGACCCACGGGGTAGTGGTAGGCTCCGGCCAGTGAGACAGACCCACGGGGAAGTGGTAGGGCTCCGGCCAGTGAGACAGACCCACGGGGTAGTGGTAGGGCTCTGACCAGTGAGACAGACCCACGGGGTAGTGGTAGGGCTCCGACCAGTGAGACAGACCCACGGGGTAGTGGTAGGGCTCCGACCAGTGAGACAGACCCACGGGGTAGTGGTAGGCTCCGGCCAGTGAGACAGACCCACGGGGTAGTGGTAGGCTCCGGCCAGTGAGACAGACCCACGGGGTAGTGGTAGGGCTCCGGCCAGTGAGACAGACCCACGGGGTAGTGGTAGGGCTCCGACCAGTGAGACAGACCCACGGGGTAGTGGTAGGGCTCCGACCAGTGAGACAGACCCACGGGGTAGTGGTAGGGCTCCGACCAGTGAGACAGACCCACGGGGTAGTGGTAGGCTCCGGCCAGTGAGACAGACCCACGGGGTAGTGGTAGGGCTCCGACCAGTGAGACAGACCCACGGGGTAGTGGTAGGGCTCCGACCAGTGAGACAGACCCACGGGGAAGTGGTAGGGCTCCGACCAGTGAGACAGACCCACGGGGTAGTGGTAGGCTCCGGCCAGTGAGACAGACCCACGGGGTAGTGGTAGGCTCCGGCCAGTGAGACAGACCCACGGGGTAGTGGTAGGGCTCCGACCAGTGAGACAGACCCACGGGGTAGTGGTAGGGCTCCGACCAGTGAGACAGACCCACGGGGTAGTGGTAGGGCTCCGGCCAGTGAGACAGACCCACGGGGTAGTGGTAGGGCTCCGACCAGTGAGACAGACCCACGGGGTAGTGGTAGGCTCCGGCCAGTGAGACAGACCCACGGGGTAGTGGTAGGCTCCGGCCAGTGAGACAGACCCACGGGGTAGTGGTAGGGCTCCGACCAGTGAGACAGACCCACGGGGTAGTGGTAGGGCTCCGACCAGTGAGACAGACCCACGGGGTAGTGGTAGGCTCCGGCCAGTGAGACAGACCCACGGGGTATTGGTAGGGCTCCGACCAGTGAGACAGACCCACGGGGTAGTGGTAGGGACCAGTGAGACAGACCCACGGGGCAGTGGTAGGGCTCCGACCAGTGAGACAGACCCACGGGGTAGTGGTAGGGCTCCGACCAGTGAGACAGACCCACGGGGTAGTGGTAGGGCTCCGACCAGTGAGACAGACCCACGGGGTAGTGGTAGGCTCCGGCCAGTGAGACAGACCCACGGGGTAGTGGTAGGGCTCCGACCAGTGAGACAGACCCACGGGGTAGTGGTAGGGCTCCGACCAGTGAGACAGACCCACGGGGTAGTGGTAGGGCTCCGACCAGTGAGACAGACCCACGGGGTAGTGGTAGGGACCAGTGAGACAGACCCACGGGGTAGTGGTAGGGCTCCGACCAGTGAGACAGACCCACGGGGTAGTGGTAGGGCTCTGACCAGTGAGACAGACCCACGGGGTAGTGGTAGGGCTCCGACCAGTGAGACAGACCCACGGGGTAGTGGTAGGGCTCGACCAGTGAGACAGACACACGGGGCAGTGGTAGGGCTCCGGCCAGTGAGACAGACCCACGGTGTAGTGGTAGGGCTCCGACCAGTGAGACAGACCCACGGGGTAGTGGTAGGGCTCCGACCAGTGAGACAGACCCACGGGGTAGTGGTAGGGCTCCGACCAGTGAGACAGACCCACGGGGTAGTGGTAGGGCTCCGACCAGTGAGACAGACCCACGGGGTAGTGGTAGGGCTCCGACCAGTGAGACAGACCCACGGGGTAGTGGTAGGGCTCCGACCAGTGAGACAGACCCACGGGGTAGTGGTAGGGCTCCGACCAGTGAGACAGACCCACGGGGTAGTGGTAGGGCTCCGACCAGTGAGACAGACCCACGGGGTAGTGGTAGGGCTCCGACCAGTGAGACAGACCCACGGGGTAGTGGTAGGGCTCCGACCAGTGAGACAGACCCACGGGGTAGTGGTAGGGCTCCGACCAGTGAGACAGACCCACGGGGTAGTGGTAGGGCTCCGACCAGTGAGACAGACCCACGGGGTAGTGGTAGGGCTCCGACCAGTGAGACAGACCCACGGGGGAGTGGTAGGGCTCCGACCAGTGAGACAGACCCACGGGGCAGTGGTAGGGCGCCGACCAGTGAGACAGACCCACGGGGTAGTGGTAGGGCTCCGACCAGTGAGACAGACCCACGGGGCAGTGGTAGGGCTCCGACTAGTGAGACAGACCCACGGGGTAGTGGTAGGGCTCCGACCAGTGAGACATACCCACGGGGTAGCGGTAGGGCTCCGACCAGTGAGACAGACCCACGGGGTAGTGGTAGGGACCAGTGAGACAGACCCACGGGGTAGTGGTAGGGCTCCGACCAGTGAGACAGACCCACGGGGTAGTGGTAGCGCTCCGACCAGTGAGACAGACCCACGGGGTAGTGGTAGGGCTCCGACCAGTGAGACAGACCCACGGGGTAGTGGTAGGGCTCCGACCAGTGAGACAGACCCACGGGGTAGTGGTAGGGCCCCGACCAGTGAGACCGACCCACGGGGCAGTGGTAGGGACCAGTGAGACAGACCCACGGGGCAGTGGTAGGGACCAGTGAGACAGACCCACGGGGCAGTGGTAGGGACCAGTGAGACAGACCCACGGGGTAGTGGTAGGGCTCCGACCAGTGAGACCGACCCACGGGGTAGTGGTAGCGCTCCGACCAGTGAGACAGACCCACGGAGTAGTGGTAGGGCTCCGACCAGTGAGACAGACCCACGGGGTAATGGTAGGGCTCCGACCAGTGAGACAGACCCACGGGGTAGTGGTAGGGCTCCGACCAGTGAGACAGACCCACGGGGTAGTGGTAGGGCTCCGACCAGTGAGACAGACCCACGGGGTAGTGGTAGGGCTCCGACCAGTGAGACAGACCCACGGGGTAGTGGTAGGGCTCGACCAGTGAGACAGACCCACGGGGCAGTGGTAGGGCTCCGACCAGTGAGACAGACCCACGGGGTAGTGGTAGGGCTCCGACCAGTCAGACAGACCCACGGGGTAGTGGTAGGGCTCCGACCAGTGAGACAGACCCACGGGGTAGTGGTAGGGCTCCGACCAGTGAGACAGACCCACGGGGTAGTGGTAGGGCTCCGACCAGTGAGACAGACCCACGGGGTAGTGGTAGGGCTCCGACCAGTGAGACAGACCCACAGGGACAGTGTATGGTAAGGCTCCGGGGTGGGTTGTCAGTGGTAGCACTGTGAGAAGTTGAAGTTGCCGCTCTCCGCACTGCTTAACGACCGACGCGGAATTAGCGCTGGCGTGTCGTTTGTCTTTAGTCGTCTCTCGGCTGTAATTAAATGCAATTAGGTAGCTTTCAATGCGATTAGACAGCGCATCCCGAATTCATGGCCCACACAGCGTCCTTCAACACCACTTCATCTAACTTTGATAATTGAGCCGAAATCGGCGGCCCCCAACTTCCACCCACACATCCACCCCCCCCCCCCACCCCACTCACCTCACCCCTATCTCTCTGCACCGCCACCTTCACACCCCTCAACCGCACCCTCACACCCTCCCTTCCCCTCCCTCACCCCCTCCCCCTCCACCCCGCCCCTTCGTATGCCCAGGAGCGAGTGCCTGTCGCTGCCACAATAAAATAGCCGTCAGGGCAACACAGAAAAATCACCAATGAGTCCCAGGGTTTGCGAAGCCGGCGGCGGGGGAGGGGGGGGGGGGGGGCGTGTGTTTGGAGTGCGCAGGTTTGGAAGTTAGCGACAAATCGTCATCGAGTTGGCAGTCTAAAGGATTAGGTTGAAACGCCGAAAAACGCCCTCTCCCTCAGCCACATGCCATCGGTATTTGTGTAATGGAGAAAAAAGACGAGGCTGATGGGAGATTCTGTTTGGGATGTGGGACGACAAGGCGATGAACCATCTAGAGACGATTATCATCGTAAAAATCATTGCAAAAATTGCGTAGCGCCCGTGTCCCCTAATTATAGTCAATTACTGAACGTATACCGTGTGCACAGCAATCTATTCCTCGGAGTTCTTTAGCTGGTTAAATCTATTGTACTGTGATTCGCACTGAGTCACGCCATATGAAGAGACTTGGTGTACAATCTCGTTTCATGTAAAGACTGGATATGTTTCATTTGTTTATTTGCGTTGTTGAATTTATGCAAAACATAATGTTATTTGCCACAATTTCGTTTCATCTTCTTTACTTCAGCAGTCATCCACTAAATGGGAAGTTAGCTTTCATCAATTCAGTGGTGTCCTTGAAGGCTTCTCGCGTTACCCTATACAGTTCATTATGTGTCCCATGTCGGGGTATTCCCGCCAGGGGGAACACGAGAGAAGGTCACATTTGGTGGCCTTCCCGTTCACAGTTTATGTGGCGACCATAATGCTACTAGCCCTATCGAAGTGTGTACGGCTTTCAAACCAATACACCGCTCCCCACTCCGACACTAAGCCCCGCCCACGCTTGAATCTTTTTTTTTTGTTAATCGTGAGTATGAAATTGACAATCATAGCTGATGGTAGGTAAAAGTGAGAAGTACTCATCTCTGAAACTTACACGAAAGTGACATGCTGCTTTGTTTGTCCGACGAGTATATCGGACATAACGCCCGTGCAAGAGTTTTTTTCGCCACATGATTGGATAAAGGCAACAGTGACGTCAGTAAATGATTGACAGTGTCTATTGTCTTTGAGTCGAGTTCCTGTTTATGAACAGCGTGCTAGCGCGAGACTATCACAGCATGGCGGACTTTGAATTAGCAGCATTCCAGTGATAGTGGAAATTGTTATCAATAAAATCGCTATTAATATAATAGTGTACTCTCGCTGCTGACGAAATAATATATTTATGTTTCGTGTAGAATGCCAATCCGGCATTTGGGGCATATAGTGCGATCGAAGCATCCGTATTAGGATCAATCTTCATCGTGGCATTTACTGCAGTTCTGCCTAGGCGTTTGCTTTTCCGACATATTTAAACGCATAGCGATTTAGACAATGTAGCACTTGCCCGTCCGCCTTTATCCCGATTCCAGGTAATTTAAACTTTCAGATTTATTCTCGATTCCGGCTAGCTTCGAATTCCTGTTTCCGGTATTTAGCCTCATATTGTATATAAATTGCATTGCGGGTTGCTTTTCTTATCGCCAATGTGTTAGATCTATGTATCTGGCAACTTTCTCCATTCCGATTCAGGGGCGGATCTAGGAATTTTGAAAAAGGGTGAAGGGGGAGGAGGGGGGGGGGGTGCCTGAAAACGACCGAGTGGAGGGGGGGGGGGGGCGGTGGGGGTTCACACATCCACACCTCAGATGCAGCTTTAAATTTATTATTTCACAGTGTATGCTCAAATTTTCATGGGGGGTATTTCCCCCTCCCCCCCCCCCCCCCTTACAGATCCGCCCCTGCGATTGGTGCCGCACAATGAATCCGCCATAGCTACAATGTTGCTTCATGTGTTAAACTGCTATCAAATATTACTTTCGACTTAGTGTAAATGTAGAATACTAATTGTAGAAGCCATAATTTCGTGTGAATCCAGGTTTTTATACATAGTTTCACGTGTTGGGGTATTCGAGATCAAACCATTATTTACACCCTAATGTACCCACCGCCTCTAAAGATTACTCAATGTAGATATTTCGTGCGGAGTCGACATCATTTTGTTTGCGACAATTTCATGACACTCTAAAGGGGGGTGGGTGGGGGGGGGGGGGCAAGGGCAGTCGTGTTCCCAGATCACGAAGAATAAATTGATTTATTCCCAGGTCACAATAAATAAAAAACAGAACTCTCCGCATGCAATGGAAGGGCGGATACATGCTACTAAATGGACGATTTCCCTATTCACGGTTATTTAATATTAAAATTCCCAGTTCACGATTAATGGAAATCCTTGATCACGGCGGTCGGCTATTACCCAATGCCCAGTTCACGAAGAATTATTTTCCTCATTCCCAGCTCACGGTGAAATGAAAAGCCCAATCCCGAGGAACGCAAATACCCCTTGCCCCCCCCCCCTCTAAGCTACGACATTCCCGTAACCTTGAAGAACGTAGCAACTGCAAAATTGAAGCTGGCAAATAAAACGGCGAACCATGTGGAACATAGTCTGCATGGATTGAGAAGATGCCCAGTTCCTAGTCTTAAAATAATTGTAGTTATTTTCCACGGCTTGGGAAGAAAAAAAACCCCGATTGATTGGACGTAAAGGACGCATGGAGCGCAACACCATACAGACAGAAGCGCCCTCTATGGCGGGGGGAGTGAAGCGCAACACAGCAACGGCGCCGGCAACCATCATCCGGGTCTTAGACTTAGGGACTCACTCGCCGCGATTTCCCCGGAGACCGGTGCCGTCCGCCTCCTTTTGTGTAAACACTTTTGTGGCAGCCCGGCCCGGCATCCTCAGGTCACCATTGTGAGAAATAATCAAACATCACCTCAAAATTTCATCATTATCACGGCCCGTTGCCAAGGGGGCCGGGACATTTCTCGGCCGAAATCCAAGCAAAGGTCGCTGATAAAGTCTCAATTATCGGATTACCTCGCCGATTACCACTGGCGGGAGGAGACCCCGGGCCGGGGTCCGCCTTTATACGGACCCGGTCTTAATACCGTCCGCTGACGTATTAGACTTTAAGCAGAGGCGACGTCTCCACGGCCGCTTCACATGTCAGCGCCTGCTGATGGCGTAGGAATACAGCGCCTGCCAACGGCGGCGGAGGGATAACGTCCCCACGCATAACGGCGGTGATTTGGTCTCCAGCAGTTTAGGACGGGGAGGACCGACTAAACCCCACTGGGCATGGGGAGACCACACACCCCACACACACGCCCCGTACCCCGCACCCCGCACCCCACACACACGCCCCGCACCCCTCACCCCACACCCATACCCCCCGTAATTGAATCTCACGGAAATATGACGTGCTAAAAAGTTATTGTGGCCACTTCGTGTGGTAGAGACGGCGTCCTGGTGATAAGGACGGTCGAAATACTGCCGGAGGGAAAGTTCGCGCAAAAACTAGGCAAACTTTATTGTGCGTCGCTGCCGTTGTATTTGCATAAGGCCTAGACGACTGTCACATCCTATATTCCGGTCGCCTTCACGAGGGATGTATTAAACGACGATAATCAGATGAGACAAATTTACTTTAAAATTTCCCAGTTGGAAAGAAACGTATCGGGATTGGGACCAAATCGTACTTCCCAAAGGCGCGCACAGATCAATTCCTCGTACAAAAACCTCCGCCATGTTTGTTTTGCGAGCGGGTCTTATTATTGCACGTGTCGGCCATGAGGTGCTATGGGCGATAATCAAGTTGTTGTATTGTGTTTTGCACGGAATTGGATACCGCATTCCCTGAGGCGGGCAGAAAGGAATAGTTCTCTCGCACCCAGAGCTAGCAGAGAAATCGTACAGACCCTGGCCACCATTATAGACTTAACACGGACGTAGGCCACGGCGACTCTGTTTACGGGCATAAGGTGTTTGGTTAGGTTTATGCGTGCGCGACATTCAAAGGATTCAACACTGCGTGAACAATCGCGTTCTTCTCCCCATGCCGTTGAAATTGAAGGCGACTTTTGAAAGGACAGATGTGCAGGCAAATCTTGAAAGGACACGAAGAACGATAGTTTTATGCAATTGTACGAAATGTTGTGATCGAAATAGACAGGTACGGGGAGTGGATATCTCCCAAGGAGCACCTGCTTCGAGATTGTGAAAGGCTGATGATCGGCATCAAATCAGAGAAGGCATCCAATTGGCTAACGCGGCCGGAAATGGAGAACAACTACGTGACCTACTTACGTATTCGTGTTGCAACAGATAATTTGTTATTGGCGATAATACAGCAATGTGCGGTGGAAGATTGTCCTCTTCTGGCCCACCCTAACCGTGCTTTCATTCTGTCAAGCTCTGTCCCCGGTGTGGGTAGTCACTCCCCTCACCCTCCCACCCAACCACCCTCTCACCCTGTCCAGCTCTGTCTCCGGTGTGGGTCGTCACTCCCCTGACCCTCCAACCCAACCACCCTCTCACCCTGTCAAGCTCTGTCCCCCGCGTGGGTCGTCACTCCCCTCACCCTCCCACCCAACCACCCTCTCAACCTGTCAAGCTCTGTCCCCGGTGTGGGTCGTCACTCCCCTGACCCTCCCACCCAACCACCCTCTCACCCTGTCAAGCTCAGTCCCCGGTGTGGGTCGTCACTCCCCTCACCCTCCCACCCAACCACCCTCTCACCCTGTCAAGCTCTGTCCCCCGCGTGGGTCGTCACTCCCCTGACCCTCCCACCCAACCACCCTCTCACCCTGTCAAGCTCTGTCCCCGGTGTGGGTCGTCACTCCCTTCACCCTCCCACCCAACCACCCTCTCAACCTGTCAAGCTCTGTCCCCGGTGTGGGTCGTCACTCCCCTGACCCTCCCACCCAACCACCCTCTCACCCTGTCAAGCTCAGTCCCCGGTGTGGGTCGTCACTCCCCTCACCCTCCCACCCAACCACCCTCTCACCCTGTCAAGCTCTGTCCCCCGCGTGGGTCGTCACTCCCCTGACCCTCCCACCCAACCACCCTCTCACCCTGTCTAGGTCTGTCCCCGGTGTGGGTCGTCACTCCCCTCACCCTCCCACCCAACCACCCTCTCACCCTGTCAAGCTCTGTCCCCCGCGTGGGTCGTCACTCCCCTGACCCTCCCACCCAACCACCCTCTCACCCTGTCAAGCTCTGTCCCCGGTGTGGGTCGTCACTCCCCTCACCCTCCCACCCAACCACCCTCTCACCCTGTTAAGCTCTGTCCCCGGTGTGGGTCGTCACTCCCCTCACCCTCCCACCCAACCACCCTCTCACCCTGTCTAGGTCTGTCCCCGGTGTGGGTCGTCACTCCCCTCACCCCCCTATCCAACCACTCTCTCACCCTGTCAAGCTCTGTTCCCGGTGTGGGTCGTCACTCCCCTCACCCTCCCACCCAACCATCCTCTCACCCTGTCCAGCTCTGTCCCCGGTGTGGGTCGTCACTTCCCTCACCCTCCCACCCAACCACCCTCACACCCTGTCTAACTCTGTCCCCGGTGTGGGTCGTCACTCCCCTCACCCTCCCACCCAACCACCCTCTCACCCTGTCAAGCTCTGTCCCCGGTGTGGGTCGTCACTCCCCTGACCCTCCCACCCAACCACCCTCTCACCCTGTCTAGGTCTGTCCCCGGTGTGGGTCGTCACTCCCCTCACCCTCCCACCCAACCACCCTCTCACCCTGTCTTGCTCTGTCCCCCGCTTGGGTCGTCACTCCCCTCACCCTCCCACCCAACCACCCTCTCACCCTGTTAAGCTCTGTCCCCGGTGCGGGTCGTCACTCCCCTCACCCTCCCACCCAACCACCCTCTCACCCTGTCAAGCTCTGTCCCCCGTATGGGTCGTCACTCCCCTCACCCTCCCACCCAACCACCCTCTCACCCTGTCAAGCTCTGTCCCCGGTGTGGGTCGTAACTCCCCTCACCCTCCCACCCAACCACCCTCTCACCCTGTCAAGCTCAGTCCCCGGTTTGGATCGTCACTCCCGACACCCTTCCACCCAAACACCCTCTCACCCTGTCTAGGTTTGTCCCCGGTGTGGGTCGTCACTCCCCTCACCCTCCCAGCCAACCACCCTCTCACCCTGCCAAGCTCTGTCCCGCGCGTGGGTCGTCACTCCCCTCAACCTCCCACCCAACCACCCTCTCACCCTGTCAAGCTCGGTCCCCGGTGTGGGTCGTCACTCCCCTCACCCCCCCAACCAACCACCCTCTCACCCTGTCCAGCTCTGTCCCCGGTGTGGGTCGTCACTCCCCTCACCCTCCCACCCAACCACCCTCTCACCCTGTCTAGGTCTGTCCCCGGTGTGGGTCGTCACTCCCCTCACCCTCCCACCCAACCACCCCCTCACACTGTCTTGCTCTGTCCCCGGTGTGGGTCGTCACTCCCCTGACCCTCCCACCCAACCACCCTCTCACCCTGTCAAGCTCTGTCCCCGGTGTGGGTCGTCACTCCCCTCACCCACCCACCCAACCACCCCCACACCCTGTCTTGCTCTGTCCCCGGTGTGAGTCGTCACTCCCCTCACCCTCCCACCCAACCACCCTCTCACCCTGTCAAGCTCTGTCCCCGGTGTGGGTCGTCACTCCCCTCACACTCCCACCCAACCACCCCCTCACCCTGTCTTGCTCTGTCCCCGGTGTGGGTCGTCACTCCCCTCACCCTCCCACCCAACCACCCTCTCACCCTGTTAAGCTCTGTCCCCGGTGTGGGTCGTCACTCCCCTCACCCTCCCACCCAACCACCCTCTCACCCTGTCAAGCTCTGTCCCCCGTATGGGTCGTCACTCCCCTGACCCTCCCACCCAACCACCCTCTCACCCTGTCAAGCTCTGTCCCCGGTGTGGGTCGTAACTCCCCTCACCCTCCCACCCAACCACCCTCTCACCCTGTCCAGCTCTGTCCCCGGTTTGGATCGTCACTCCCGACACCCTTCCACCCAACCACCCTCTCACCCTGTCTAGGTTTGTCCCCGGTGTGGGTCGTCACTCCCCTCACCCTCCCACCCAACCACCCTCTCACCCTGCCAAGCTCTGTCGCCCGCGTGGGTCGTCACTCCCCTCACTCTCCCACCCAACCACCCTCTCACCCTGTCTTGCTCTGTCCCCGGTGTGGGTCGTCACACCCCTCACCCTCCCACCCAACCACCCCCTCACCCTGTCTTGCTCTGTCAACGGTGTGGGTCGTCACTCCCCTCACCCTCCCACCCAACCACCCTCTCACCCTGTCAAGCTTTGTCCCCGGTGTGGGTCGTCACTCCCCTCACCCTCCCACCCAACCACCCTCTCACCCTGTCTTGCTCTGTCCCCGGTGTGGGTCGTCACTCCCCTGACCCTCCCACCCAACCACCCTCTCACCCTGTCAAGCGCTGTCCCCGGTGTGGGTCGTCACTCACTTAACCCTCCCACCCAACCACTCTCTCATCCTGTCTAGCTCTGTCCCCGGTGTGGGTCGTCACTCCCCTCACCCTCCCACCCAACCACCCTCTCACCCTGTCAAGCTCTGTCCCCGGTGTGGGTCGTCACTCCCCTCACCCTCCCACCCAACCACCCCCTCACCCTGTCTTGCTCTGTCCCCGGTGTGGGTCGTCACTCCCCTGACCCTCCCACCCAACCACCCTCTCACCCTGTCAAGCTCTGTCCCCGGTGTGGGTCGTCACTCCCCTCACACTCCTACCGAACCACCCCCTCACCCTGTCTTTCTCTGTCCCCGGTGTGGGTCGTCACTCCCCTCACCCTCCCACCAAACCACCCTCTCACCCTGTCAAGCTCAGTCCCCGGTTTGGATCGTCACTCCCGACACCCTTCCACCCAACCACCCTCTCACCCTGTCTAGGTTTGTCTCCGGTGTGGGTCGTCACTCCCCTGACCCTCCCAGCCAACCACCCTCTCACCCTGCCAAGCTCTGTCCCCCGCGTGGGTCGTCACTCCCCTCACCCTCCCACCCAACCACCCTCTCACCCTGTCAAGCTCGGTCCCCGGTGTGGGTCGTCACTCCCCTCACCCCCTCCAACCAACCACCCTCTCACCCTGTCCAGCTCCGTCCCCGGTGTGGGTCGTCACTCCCCTCACCCTCCCACCCAACCACCCTCTCACCCTGTCTAGGTCTGTCCCCGGTGTGGGTCGTCACTCCCCTCACCCTCCCACCCAACCACCCCCTCACACTGTCTTGCTCTGTCCCCGGTGTGGGTCGTCACTCCCCTGACCCTCCCACCCAACCACCCTCTCACCCTGTCAAGCTCTGTCCCCGGTGTGGGTCGTCACTCCCCTCACCCTCCCACCCAACCACCCCCTCACCCTGTCTTGCTCTGTCCCCGGTGTGAGTCGTCACTCCCCTGACCCTCCCACCCAACCACCCTCTCACCCTGTCAAGCTCTGTCCCCGGTGTGGGTCGTCACTCCCCTCACACTCCCACCCAACCACCCCCTCACCCTGTCTTGCTCTGTCCCCGGTGTGGGTCGTCACTCCCCTCACCCTCCCACCCAACCACCCTCTCACCCTGTTAAGCTCTGTCCCCGGTGTGGGTCGTCACTCCCCTCACCCTCCCACCCAACCACCCTCTCACCCTGTCAAGCTCTGTCCCCCGTATGGGTCGTCACTCCCCTGACCCTCCCACCCAACCACCCTCTCACCCTGTCAAGCTCAGTCCCCGGTGTGGGTCGTCACTCCCCTCACCCTCCCACCAAACCACCCTCTCACCCTGTCAAGCTCAGTCCCCGGTTTGGATCGTCACTCCCGACACCCTTCCACCCAACCACCCTCTCACCCTGTCTAGGTTTGTCCCCGGTGTGGGTCGTCACTCCCCTGACCCTCCCAGCCAACCACCCTCTCACCCTGCCAAGCTCTGTCCCCCGCGTGGGTCGTCACTCCCCTCACCCTCCCACCTAACCACCCTCTCACCCTGTCAAGCTCGGTCCCCGGTGTGGGTCGTCACTCCCCTCACCCCCTCCAACCAACCACCCTCTCACCCTGTCCAGCTCTGTCCCCGGTGTGGGTCGTCACTCCCCTCACCCTCCCACCCAACCACCCTCTCACCCTGTCTAGGTCTGTCCCCGGTGTGGGTCGTCACTCCCCTCACCCTCCCACCCAACCACCCCCTCACACTGTCTTGCTCTGTCCCCGGTGTGGGTCGTCACTCCCCTGACCCTCCCACCCAACCACCCTCTCACCCTGTCAAGCTCTGTCCCCGGTGTGGGTCGTCACTCCCCTCACACTCCCACCCAACCACCCCCTCACCCTGTCTTGCTCTGTCCCCGGTGTGGGTCGTCACTCCCCTCACCCTCCCACCCAACCACCCTCTCACCCTGTTAAGCTCTGTCCCCGGTGTGGGTCGTCACTCCCCTCACCCTCCCACCCAACCACCCTCTCACCCTGTCAAGCTCTGTCCCCCGTATGGGTCGTCACTCCCCTGACCCTCCCACCCAACCACCCTCTCACCCTGTCAAGCTCTGTCCCCGGTGTGGGTCGTAACTCCCCTCACCCTCCCACCCAACCACCCTCTCACCCTGTCCAGCTCTGTCCCCGGTTTGGATCGTCACTCCCGACACCCTTCCACCCAACCACCCTCTCACCCTGTCTAGGTTTGTCCCCGGTGTGGGTCGTCACTCCCCTCACCCTCCCACCCAACCACCCTCTCACCCTGTCAAGCTCTGTCCCCGGTGTGGGTCGTCACTCACTTAACCCTCCCACCCAACCACTCTCTCATCCTGTCTAGCTCTGTCCCCGGTGTGGGTCGTCACTCCCCTCACCCTCCCACCCAACCACCCTCTCACCCTGTCAAGCTCTGTCCCCGGTGTGGGTCGTCACTCCCCTCACCCTCCCACCCAACCACCCCCTCACCCCGTCTTGCTCTGTCCCCGGTGTGGGTCGTCACTCCCCTGACCCTCCCACCCAACCACCCTCTCACCCTGTCAAGCTCTGGCCCCGGTGTGGGTCGTCACTCCCCTCACCCTCCCACCAAACCACCCTCTCACCCTGTCTTGCTCTGTCCCCGGTGTGGGTCGTCACTCCCCTCACCCTCCCACCCAACCACCCTCTCATCCTGTCTTGCTCTGTCCCCGGTGTGGGTCATCACTCCTCTCACACTCCCACCCAACCACCCCCTCACCCTGTCTTGCTCTGTCCCCGGTGTGGGTCGTCACTCCCCTGACCCTCCCACCCAACCACCCTCTCGCCCTGTCAAGCTCTGTCCCCGGTGTGGGTCGTCACTCCCCTCACACTCCTACCCAACCAACCCCTCACCCTGTCTTTCTCTGTCCCCGGTGTGGGTCGTCACTCCCCTGACCCTCCCACCCAACCACCCTCTCACCCTGTCAAGCTCTGTCCCCGGTGTGGGTCGTCACTCCCCTCACCCTCCCACCCAACCACCCTCTCACCCTGTCAAGCTCTGTCCCCGGTGTGGGTCGTCACTCCCCTCACCCTCCCACCCAACCAATCTTTCACCCTGTCTTGCTCTGTCCCCGGTGTGGGTCGTCACTCCCTTCACCCTCCCACCCAACCACCCTCTCACCCTGTCCAGCTCTGTCCCCGGTGTGGGTCGTCACTTCCCTCACCCTCCCACCAAACCACCCTCTCACCCTGTCTTGCTCTGTCCCCGGTGTGGGTCGTCACTTCCCTCACCCTCCCACCCAACCACCCTCTCACCCTGTCTTGCTCTGTCCCCGGTGTGGGTCGTCACTCCCTTCACCCTCCCACCCAACCACCCTCTCACCCTGTCTTGCTCTGTCCCCGGTGTGGGTCGTCACTTCCCTCACCCTCCCACCCAACCACCCTCTCACCCTGTCTTGCTCTGTCCCCGGTGTGGGTCGTCACTCCCTTCACCCTCCCACCCAACCACCCTCTCACCCTGTCCAGCTCTGTCCCCGGTGTGGGTCGTCACTCCCTTCACCCTCCCACCCAACCACCCTCTCACCCTGTCTTGCTCTGTCCCCGGTGTGGGTCGTCACTCCCCTCACCCTCCCACCAAACCACCCTCTCACCCTGTCCAGATCTGTCTCCGGTGTGGGTCGTCACTCCCCTGACCCTCCCACCCAACCACCCTCTCACCCTGTCTCGCTCTTTCCCCAGTGTGGGTCGTCACTACCTTCACCCTCCCACCCAACCACCCTCTCACCCTGTCCAGCTCTGTCCCCGGTGTGGGTCGTCACTCCCCTGACCCTCCCACCCAACCACCCTCTCACCCTGTCAAGCTCTGTCGCCGGTGTGGGTCGTCACTCCCCTCACCCTCCCACCAAACCACCCTCTCACCCTGTCCTGCTCTGTCCCCGGTGTGGGTCGTCACTCCCCTCACCCTCCCACCCAACCACCCTCTCACCCTGTCTTGCTCTGTCCCCGGTGTGGGTCGTCACTCCCCTCACCCTCCCACCCAACCACCCTCTCACCCTGTCTTGCTCTGTCGCCGGTGTGGGTCGTCACTCCCCTCACCCTCCCACCCAACCACCCTCTCACCCTGTCTTGCTCTGTCCCCGGTGTGGGTCGTCACTCCCCTCACCCTCCCACCCAACTACCCTCTCACCCTGTTAAGCTCTGTCCCCGGTGTGGGTCGTCACTCCCCTCACCCTCCCACCCAACCACCCTCTCACCCTGTCAAGCTCTGTCCCCCGTATGGGTCGTTACTCCCCTGACCCTTCCACCCAACCACCCTCTCACCCTGTCAAGCTCTGTCCCCCGTATGGGTCGTTACTCCCCTGACCCTCCCACCCAACCACCCTCTCACCCTGTCAAGCTCTGTCCCCGGTGTGGGTCGTAACTCCCCTCACCCTCCCACCCAACCACCCTCTCACCCTGTCCAGCTCTGTCCCCGGTTTGGATCGTCACTCCCGACACCCTTCCACCCAACCACCCTCTCACCCTGTCTTGCTCTGTCCCCGGTGTGGGTCGTCACTCCCCTCACCCTCCCACCAAACCACCCTCTCACCCTGTCCAGATCTGTCCCCGTTGTGGGTCGTCACTCCCCTGACCCTCCCACCCAACCACCCTCTCACCCTGTCTCGCTCTTTCCCCAGTGTGGGTCGTCACTCCCTTCACCCTCCCACGCACCCTCTCACCCTGTCCAGCTCTGTCCCCGGTGTGGGTCGTCACTCCCCTGACCCTCCCACCCAACCACCCTCTCACCCTGTCAAGCTCTGTCGCCGGTGTGGGTCGTCACTCCCCTCACCCTCCCACCAAACCACCCTCTCACCCTGTCTTGCTCTGTCCCCGGTGTGGGTCGTCACTCCCCTCACCCTCCCACCCAACCACCCTCTCACCCTGTCTTGCTCTGTCCCCGGTGTGGGTCGTCACTCCCCTCACCCTCCCACCCAACTACCCTCTCACCCTGTTAAGCTCTGTCCCCGGTGTGGGTCGTCACTCCCCTCACCCTCCCACCCAACCACCCTCTCACCCTGTCAAGCTCTGTCCCCCGTATGGGTCGTTACTCCCCTGACCCTTCCACCCAACCACCCTCTCACCCTGTCTAGGTTTGTCCCCGGTGTGGGTCGTCACTCCCCTCACCCTCCCACCCAACCACCCTCTCACCCTGTCAAGCTCTGTCCCTGGTGTGGGTCGTCACTCCCCTCACCCTCCCACCCAACCACCCCCTCACACTGTCTTGCTCTGTCCCCGGTGTGGGTCGTCACTCCCCTGACCCTCCCACCCAACCACCCTCTCACCCTGTCAAGCTCTGTCCCCGGTGTGGGTCATCACTCACTTAACCCTCCCACCCAACCACTCTCTCATCCTGTCTAGCTCTGTCCCCGGTGTGGGTCGTCACTCCCCTCACCCTCCCACCCAACCACCCTCTCACCCTGTCAAGCTCTGTCCCCGGTGTGGGTCGTCACTCCCCTCACCCTCCCACCCAACCACCCCCTCACCCCGTCTTGCTCTGTCCCCGGTGTGGGTCGTCACTCCCCTGACCCTCCCACCCAACCACCCTCTCACCCTGTCAAGCTCTGTCCCCGGTGTGGGTCGTCACTCCCCTCACCCTCCCACCAAACCACCCTCTCACCCTGTCTTGCTCTGTCCCCGGTGTGGGTCGTCACTCCCCTCACCCTCCCACCCAACCACCCTCTCACCCTGTCTTGCTCTGTCCCCGGTGTGGGTCGTCACTCCTCTCACACTCCCACCCAACCACCCCCTCACCCTGTCTTGCTCTGTCCCCGGTGTGGGTCGTCACTCCCCTGACCCTCCCACCCAACCACCCTCTCGCCCTGTCAAGCTCTGTCCCCGGTGTGGGTCGTCACTCCCCTCACACTCCTACCCAACCAACCCCTCACCCTGTCTTTCTCTGTCCCCGGTGTGGGTCGTCACTCCCCTGACCCTCCCACCCAACCACCCTCTCACCCTGTCAAGCTCTGTCCCCGGTGTGGGTCGTCACTCCCCTCACCCTCCCACCCAACCACCCTCTCACCCTGTCAAGGTCTGTCCCCGGTGTGGGTCGTCACTCCCCTCACCCTCCCACCCAACCAATCTTTCACCCTGTCTTGCTCTGTCCCCGGTGTGGGTCGTCACTCCCTTCACCCTCCCACCCAACCACCCTCTCACCCTGTCCAGCTCTCTCCCCGGTGTGGGTCGTCACTTCCCTCACCCTCCCGCCAAACCACCCTGTCACCCTGTCTTGCTCTGTCCCCGGTGTGGGTCGTCACTTCCCTCACCCTCCCACCCAACCACCCTCTCACCCTGTCTTGCTCTGTCCCCGGTGTGGGTCGTCACTCCCTTCACCCTCCCACCCAACCACCCTCTCACCCTGTCTTGCTCTGTCCCCGGTGTGGGTCGTCACTTCCCTCACCCTCCCACCCAACCACCCTCTCACCCTGTCTTGCTCTGTCCCCGGTGTGGGTCGTCACTCCCTTCACCCTCCCACCCAACCACCCTCTCACCCTGTCCAGCTCTGTCCCCGGTGTGGGTCGTCACTCCCTTCACCCTCCCACCCAACCACCCTCTCACCCTGTCTTGCTCTGTCCCCGGTGTGGGTCGTCACTCCCCTCACCCTCCCACCAAACCACCCCCTCACCCTGTCCAGATCTGTCCCCGGTGTGGGTCGTCACTCCCCTGACCCTCCCAACCAACCACCCTCTCACCCTGTCTCGCTCTTTCCCCAGTGTGGGTCGTCACTCCCTTCACCCTCCCACCCAACCACCCTCTCACCCTGTCCAGCTCTGTCCCCGGTGTGGGTCGTCACTCCCCTGACCCTCCCACCCAACCACCCTCTCACCCTGTCAAGCTCTGTCGCCGGTGTGGGTCGTCACTCCCCTCACCCTCCCACCAAACCACCCTCTCACCCTGTCTTGCTCTGTCCCCGGTGTGGGTCGTCACTCCCCTCACCCTCCCACCCAACCACCCTCTCACCCTGTCTTGCTCTGTCCCCGGTGTGGGTCGTCACTCCCCTCACCCTCCCACCCAACTACCCTCTCACCCTGTTAAGCTCTGTCCCCGGTGTGGGTCGTCACTCCCCTCACCCTCCCACCCAACCACCCTCTCACCCTGTCAAGCTCTGTCCCCCGTATGGGTCGTTACTCCCCTGACCCTCCCACCCAACCACCCTCTCACCCTGTCAAGCTCTGTCCCCGGTGTGGGTCGTAACTCCCCTCACCCTCCCACCCAACCACCCTCTCACCCTGTCCAGCTCTGTCCCCGGTTTGGATCGTCACTCCCGACACCCTTCCACCCAACCACCCTCTCACCCTGTCTAGGTTTGTCCCCGGTGTGGGTCGTCACTCCCCTCACCCTCCCACCCAACCACCCTCTCACCCTGCCAAGCTCTGTCGCCCGCGTGGGTCGTCACTCCCCTCACCCTCCCACCCAACCAATCTTTCACCCTGTCTTGCTCTGTCCCCGGTGTGGGTCGTCACTCCCTTCACCCTCCCACCCAACCACCCTCTCACCCTGTCCAGCTCTGTCCCCGGTGTGGGTCGTCACTTCCCTCACCCTCCCACCAAACCACCCTCTCACCCTGTCTTGCTCTGTCCCCGGTGTGGGTCGTCACTTCCCTCACCCTCCCACCCAACCACCCTCTCACCCTGTCTTGCTCTGTCCCCGGTGTGGGTCGTCACTCCCTTCACCCTCCCACCCAACCACCCTCTCACCCTGTCTTGCTCTGTCCCCGGTGTGGGTCGTCACTTCCCTCACCCTCCCACCCAACCACCCTCTCACCCTGTCTTGCTCTGTCCCCGGTGTGGGTCGTCACTCCCTTCACCCTCCCACCCAACCACCCTCTCACCCTGTCCAGCTCTGTCCCCGGTGTGGGTCGTCACTCCCTTCACCCTCCCACCCAACCACCCTCTCACCCTGTCTTGCTCTGTCCCCGGTGTGGGTCGTCACTCCCCTCACCCTCCCACCAAACCACCCTCTCACCCTGTCCAGATCTGTCCCCGGTGTGGGTCGTCACTCCCCTGACCCTCCCACCCAACCACCCTCTCACCCTGTCTCGCTCTTTCCCCAGTGTGGGTCGTCACTCCCTTCACCCTCCCACGCACCCTCTCACCCTGTCCAGCTCTGTCCCCGGTGTGGGTCGTCACTCCCCTGACCCTCCCACCCAACCACCCTCTCACCCTGTCTCGCTCTGTCCCCGGTGTGGGTCGTCACTCCCCTGACCCTCCCATCCAACCACCCTCTCACCCTGTCTCGCTCTGTCCCCGGTGTGGGTCGTCACTCCCTTCACCCTCCCACCCAACCACCCTCTCACCCTGTCTTGCTCTGTCCCCGGTGTGGGTCGTCACTCCCTTCACCCTCCCACCCAACCACCCTCTCACCCTGTCAAGTTCTGTCCCCGGTGTGGGTCGTCACTCCCCTCACCCTCCCACCCAACCACCCTCTCACCCTGTTTTGCTCTGTCCCCGGTGTGGGTCGTCACTCCCCTGACCCTCCCACCCAACCACCCTCTCACCCTGTCTTGCTCTGTCCCCGGTGTGGGTCGTCACTCCCCTCACCCTCCCACCCAACCACCCTCTCACCCTGTCTTGCTCTGTCCCCGGTGTGGGTCGTCACTCCCCTGACCCTCCCACCCAACCACCCTCTCACCCTGTCTCGCTCTGTCCCCGGTGTGGGTCGTCACTCCCTTCACCCTCCCACCCAACCACCCTCTCACCCTGTCAAGTTCTGTCCCCGGTGTGGGTCGTCACTCCCCTGACCCTCCCACCCAACCACCCTCTCACCCTGTCTTGCTCTGTCCCCGGTGTGGGTCGTCACTCCCCTGACCCTCCCACCCAACCACCCTCTCACCCTGTCTTGCTCTGTCCCCGGTGTGGGTCGTCACTCCCTTCACCCTCCCACCCAACCACTCTCTCACCCTGTCAAGTTCTGTCCCCGGTGTGGGTCGTCACTCCCTTCACCCTCCCACCCAACCACCCTCTCACCCTGTCCAGCTCTGTCCCCGGTGTGGGTCGTCACTCCCCTGACCCTCCCACCCAACCACCCTCTCACCCTGTCTCGCTCTGTCCCCGGTGTGGGTCGTCACTCCCTTCACCCTCCCACCCAACCACCCTCTCACCCTGTCCAGCTCTGTCCCCGGTGTGGGTCGTCACTCCCTTCACCCTCCCACCCAACCACCCTCTCACCCTGTCCAGCTCTGTCCCCGGTGTGGGTCGTCACTCCCCTGACCCTCCCACCCAACCACCCTCTCACCCTGTCAAGCTCTGTCCCCGGTGTGGGTCGTCACTCCCTTCACCCTCCCACCCAACCACCCTCTCACCCTGTCAAGTTCTGTCCCCGGTGTGGGTCGTCACTCCCTTCACCCTCCCACCCAACCACCCTCTCACCCTGTCCAGCTCTGTCCCCGGTGTGGGTCGTCACTCCCCTCACCCTCCCACCCAACCACCCTCTCACCCTGCCAAGCTCTGTCGCCCGCGTGGGTCGTCACTCCCCTCACCCTCCCACCCAACCAATCTTTCACCCTGTCTTGCTCTGTCCCCGGTGTGGGTCGTCACTCCCTTCACCCTCCCACCCAACCACCCTCTCACCCTGTCCAGCTCTGTCCCCGGTGTGGGTCGTCACTTCCCTCACCCTCCCACCAAACCACCCTCTCACCCTGTCTTGCTCTGTCCCCGGTGTGGGTCGTCACTTCCCTCACCCTCCCACCCAACCACCCTCTCACCCTGTCTTGCTCTGTCCCCGGTGTGGGTCGTCACTCCCTTCACCCTCCCACCCAACCACCCTCTCACCCTGTCAAGTTCTGTCCCCGGTGTGGGTCGTCACTCCCCTCACCCTCCCACCCAACCACCCTCTCACCCTGTTTTGCTCTGTCCCCGGTGTGGGTCGTCACTCCCCTGACCCTCCCACCCAACCACCCTCTCACCCTGTCTTGCTCTGTCCCCGGTGTGGGTCGTCACTCCCCTCACCCTCCCACCCAACCACCCTCTCACCCTGTCTTGCTCTGTCCCCGGTGTGGGTCGTCACTCCCCTGACCCTCCCACCCAACCACCCTCTCACCCTGTCTCGCTCTGTCCCCGGTGTGGGTCGTCACTCCCTTCACCCTCCCACCCAACCACCCTCTCACCCTGTCAAGTTCTGTCCCCGGTGTGGGTCGTCACTCCCCTGACCCTCCCACCCAACCACCCTCTCACCCTGTCTTGCTCTGTCCCCGGTGTGGGTCGTCACTCCCCTGACCCTCCCACCCAACCACCCTCTCACCCTGTCTTGCTCTGTCCCCGGTGTGGGTCGTCACTCCCTTCACCCTCCCACCCAACCACTCTCTCACCCTGTCAAGTTCTGTCCCCGGTGTGGGTCGTCACTCCCTTCACCCTCCCACCCAACCACCCTCTCACCCTGTCCAGCTCTGTCCCCGGTGTGGGTCGTCACTCCCCTGACCCTCCCACCCAACCACCCTCTCACCCTGTCTCGCTCTGTCCCCGGTGTGGGTCGTCACTCCCTTCACCCTCCCACCCAACCACCCTCTCACCCTGTCCAGCTCTGTCCCCGGTGTGGGTCGTCACTCCCTTCACCCTCCCACCCAACCACCCTCTCACCCTGTCCAGCTCTGTCCCCGGTGTGGGTCGTCACTCCCCTGACCCTCCCACCCAACCACCCTCTCACCCTGTCAAGCTCTGTCCCCGGTGTGGGTCGTCACTCCCTTCACCCTCCCACCCAACCACCCTCTCACCCTGTCAAGTTCTGTCCCCGGTGTGGGTCGTCACTCCCTTCACCCTCCCACCCAACCACCCTCTCACCCTGTCCAGCTCTGTCCCCGGTGTGGGTCGTCACTCCCCTCACCCTCCCACCCAACCACCCTCTCACCCTGCCAAGCTCTGTCGCCCGCGTGGGTCGTCACTCCCCTCACCCTCCCACCCAACCAATCTTTCACCCTGTCTTGCTCTGTCCCCGGTGTGGGTCGTCACTCCCTTCACCCTCCCACCCAACCACCCTCTCACCCTGTCCAGCTCTGTCCCCGGTGTGGGTCGTCACTTCCCTCACCCTCCCACCAAACCACCCTCTCACCCTGTCTTGCTCTGTCCCCGGTGTGGGTCGTCACTTCCCTCACCCTCCCACCCAACCACCCTCTCACCCTGTCTTGCTCTGTCCCCGGTGTGGGTCGTCACTCCCTTCACCCTCCCACCCAACCACCCTCTCACCCTGTCTTGCTCTGTCCCCGGTGTGGGTCGTCACTTCCCTCACCCTCCCACCCAACCACCCTCTCACCCTGTCTTGCTCTGTCCCCGGTGTGGGTCGTCACTCCCTTCACCCTCCCACCCAACCACCCTCTCACCCTGTCCAGCTCTGTCCCCGGTGTGGGTCGTCACTCCCTTCACCCTCCCACCCAACCACCCTCTCACCCTGTCTTGCTCTGTCCCCGGTGTGGGTCGTCACTCCCCTCACCCTCCCACCAAACCACCCTCTCACCCTGTCCAGATCTGTCCCCGGTGTGGGTCGTCACTCCCCTGACCCTCCCACCCAACCACCCTCTCACCCTGTCTCGCTCTTTCCCCAGTGTGGGTCGTCACTCCCTTCACCCTCCCACGCACCCTCTCACCCTGTCCAGCTCTGTCCCCGGTGTGGGTCGTCACTCCCCTGACCCTCCCACCCAACCACCCTCTCACCCTGTCTCGCTCTGTCCCCGGTGTGGGTCGTCACTCCCCTGACCCTCCCATCCAACCACCCTCTCACCCTGTCTCGCTCTGTCCCCGGTGTGGGTCGTCACTCCCTTCACCCTCCCACCCAACCACCCTCTCACCCTGTCTTGCTCTGTCCCCGGTGTGGGTCGTCACTCCCTTCACCCTCCCACCCAACCACCCTCTCACCCTGTCAAGTTCTGTCCCCGGTGTGGGTCGTCACTCCCCTCACCCTCCCACCCAACCACCCTCTCACCCTGTCTTGCTCTGTCCCCGGTGTGGGTCGTCACTCCCCTGACCCTCCCACCCAACCACCCTCTCACCCTGTCTTGCTCTGTCCCCGGTGTGGGTCGTCACTCCCCTCACCCTCCCACCCAACCACCCTCTCACCCTGTCTTGCTCTGTCCCCGGTGTGGGTCGTCACTCCCCTGACCCTCCCACCCAACCACCCTCTCACCCTGTCTCGCTCTGTCCCCGGTGTGGGTCGTCACTCCCTTCACCCTCCCACCCAACCACCCTCTCACCCTGTCAAGTTCTGTCCCCGGTGTGGGTCGTCACTCCCCTGACCCTCCCACCCAACCACCCTCTCACCCTGTCTTGCTCCGTCCCCGGTGTGGGTCGTCACTCCCCTGACCCTCCCACCCAACCACCCTCTCACCCTGTCTTGCTCTGTCCCCGGTGTGGGTCGTCACTCCCTTCACCCTCCCACCCAACCACTCTCTCACCCTGTCAAGTTCTGTCCCCGGTGTGGGTCGTCACTCCCTTCACCCTCCCACCCAACCACCCTCTCACCCTGTCCAGCTCTGTCCCCGGTGTGGGTCGTCACTCCCCTGACCCTCCCACCCAACCACCCTCTCACCCTGTCTCGCTCTGTCCCCGGTGTGGGTCGTCACTCCCTTCACCCTCCCACCCAACCACCCTCTCACCCTGTCCAGCTCTGTCCCCGGTGTGGGT
>OZ025257.1:21498351-21502412 GCA_964019135.1 Arenicola marina
CCGTCCCTTTCTTCCTCCTCATCCTTCCTGCCCACGTCCTCCTCCCTCCCTCCTTCTCCTCCTCCTCCTCCTCCTCACCCTCCTCCTCCTCCTTCTCCCCTCCTCCTCCCCGTCCTCCCTCCTCCTCCTCCCCTCCTCCTCCTCCTCCTCCCCTCCTCCTCCTCCCCTCCTCCTCCTCCTCCTCCTCCTCCTGCCCCGCCTCGTCCCTCTCCGTCTCTTCTCCTTCATATTTCATCCCCTAGTCCTCTCACCATCCCCGTCCCTTTCTTCCTCCTCATCCTTCCTGCCCACGTCCTCCTCCCCGCCTCCTTCTCCTCCTCCTCCTCCTCCTCCGCACCCTCCTCCTCCTCCTCCTGCCCCGCCTCGTCCCTCTCCGTCTCTTCTCCTTCATATTTCATCCCTAGTCCTCTCACCATCCCCGTCCCTTTCTTCCTCCTCATCCTTCCTGCCCACGTCCTCCTCCCTCCTCCTTCTCCTCCTCACCCTCCTCCTCCTCCTCATCCTCCCCTCCTCCTCCTCTTCCTCCTCACCCTCCTCCTCTCCCCTCCTCCTCCTCCCCTCCTCCTCCTCCTCCTCCTCCTGCTCCTCCCTTCCTCCTCCTCCCCTCCTCCTCCTCCTCCTCTTCCTGCCCCGCCTCGTCCCTCTCCGTCTCTTCTCCTTCATATTTCATCCCCTAGTCCTCTCACCATCCCCGTCCCTTTCTTCCTCCTCATCCTTCCTGCCCACGTCCTCCTCCCCTCCTCCTTCTCCTCCTTCTCCTCCTCCTCCTCCTCCTCCCCTCCTCCTTCTCCTCCTCCTCCTGCCCGCCTCGTCCCTCTCCGTCTCTTCTCCTTCATATTTCATCCCCTAGTCCTCTCACCATCCCCGTCCCTTTCTTCCTCCTCATCCTTCCTGCCCACGTCCTCCTCCCCTTCTCCTTCTTCTCCTCCTCCTCCTCCTACTCCTCCTCCTCCTCCTCCTCCTCACCTCCTCCTCCTCCCTCCTCCTCCTCACCTCCTCTCCTCCTCCTCCCCTCCTCCTCCTCCTCCTCTGCCCCGCCTCGTCCCTCTCCGTCTCTCTCCTTCATATTTCATCCCCTAGTCCTCTCACCATCCCCGTCCTTTCTTCCTCCTCATCCTTCCTGCCCCACGTCCTCTCCCCTCATCCTTCTCCTCCTCCTCCTCCTCCTCCTCCTCCTCCTCCTCCCCTCCTCCTCCTCCTCATCCTCCTGCCCCGCCTCGTCCCTCTCCGTCTCTTCTCCTTCATATTTCATCCCCTAGTCCTCTCACCATCGCCGTCCCTTTCTTCCTCCTCATCCTTCCTGCCCACGTACTCCTCCTCCTCCTCCTCCTCCTTCTCCTTCTCTTCTTCCTCGTCCTCCTCGTCCTCCTTCTCCTCTCTTCCTCCTCCCCCTCCTCCTCCTCCCCTCCTCCTCCTCCCGCTCCTCATTCTCCTCCTCCTCCTCCTCCTCCTTCTCTTCTTCCTCCCCTCCTTCGCCTCCCCTTCCCTTCTCTCCGTCTCACCGACACTTCGTATCACCCGCCACCACTCACACACCCATCTATTACCTTCTGCTTTACATTCCACCCACTACCCAGCCCTCTTGCTTCCTCACACTGCACCACCGAGGCACCTCATGTCTTTAGTTATACAATTCACCATTTTATGCCAGACTCCTCTACGCCAGCCTCCTTCTGAGCCTTGCTCACGTGACTTCCGCTTCTCTCGTGCCATTGTGCGCCTCGCAAAATCGTGACGTCAGAGCAATCAATTGTTGGCAACTTGTTTCCTATTGGTTGATAATAAACTGTAGTTTAAACCAGCAAAACGAACCGAAGAAAAGCAAAGCACGTGTACGCATCATGGGTCGGTCTACGAATCAAATGAGATTATGAACAATATCGTCCCCTCATCCTTTAAAATGCTACTATCTGGGCAGGGTAAAAATCTGCTTCATCGACGCCAGTTGAAGTAGAAATAGAAGCCTTGCTCTTCATGATATATGTCAAGGACTTCTGATCTACTCATCAAGTTAATATACGTTTCTGCATTTCCTTTACTTCCCGGCTTTATCCACTTGTAACTTACGCAACATTTCACCATTACAAACACATTAGAATTATTGTGTTTGACATGGAATTTGTTATAATATTCCTTATGGCGTATATGCAATAGTATAAGTACGCACAGGGTGGTGTTAACGCCATTTCTGGCTTACTGATACACATGGCAGTTTCTATTTCCTAACATATGACGCGATCGAGCAATGAGCACAGCGAATTCTAAGACTTGTTTTGAAAATCTGGATAATACAAAATGAGAAACTTAAAATCCCATTTTTTCTTTGCAGCCAATGCGAGCGAGATTATGTACATCGTGTACATTAGAATTACATTGATTGCAACAGTTTCCGTAAATGCTCGACGTGAGTGCTACGTGAGCTATACTGCAATAATAGGTCGTTCTAAACATGAGAACACACCTACACTTGACAGTGGACAGACAGTAACTGTTCATGTCACTGGCTTAGAGATACAATAACGACAAAGGCTGAATATCAGTCACGCAATTGTGTTTACAACGAGCGGCATATTCCCATCACTGGATTCGACATAAAATGGACAAAAGCTTTAGATTGACAAACAGTCGCATGACGCGGACGATGCAGCAGTTGATATTGCAGCGGTATAGATCAAAAACTATGCATCATACATACATGCATCAAAATTAAATCAAGTCGCTTACTATAGGCCTAATAACTCCCACTGCATGCACAATGTAATGCAGTAGGTGTCAGTACCATGTATGTGATACGCCGCAGTGGAGCTATGATCACTGACGCTGACTGCCTTGACACCCCGTCAGTAAGTTGATTTCCGACCTGTATCAACATTGATTCAAGACTCAGTATTTATCTCTACACCGCATCTGCACTATATTCGACCACATACACGCCATTTGCTTGGGCGATACGAAACTAACCCCGCGAACTCTGGCTCCGCAAAAGTCATTAATCAAGCGTTGAGGTTTGCCGAGTGGCAAGCAGCTTTCAACACGCACGTATGTTGGCCTGGTGGGTATAACTACCGTCAACCGTGGGGTGAAGAGGGGAGGGGAGGGGGGGGGGGTGAAGGGTCGAAGAGGATGTGGTATAAGTAGGGTTGTCATCAGGGATGGCGAGGACGAGGGGGGAGGAGAGGAGGAGGGGTGTGGTCGGTGGTGGTGGCGGGAGGAAGCATGGGTGTGATTGGATTGCATGAAGACAGGTATGGGGCAGATTGGACAGAAGTGAGAATGGGGGGGGGGGGGTGGTAAAGGCGGGTGTGGGGTGGGGGATGGTGGTTTGTCGTGGCTAAATGGTGGAGTGGGGGGGGGGGGACGGTGAAAACATTCGGTGGGGTTCGACAAAGAGCTGAGCGATCCCTTATAACTTGTCAGAGGCGCCTTGTCGTAAGCTGAGCTCTGGCAATCAATTCGCCTGCTCACCCCCCACCCCCCTTCCCCATGTCTAATAGAACACTCTATACATACCCTTCTGTTGCGCCGGCGAGACACCCTTAACTCAACAGCCTGCCCCCCACCCCCTCCACCCGCCGCATCCCACCCACCACACCACTTTCCCCCTTCCCCGTCACTCCTCCGCCCCTCACCCCCACCCCCCCACAACCAACCAACCAACTCACGCGGCTATCATGACAAACACGCCCAGTAAATAATAGACTAGGCTGTGATCTCTTATTAAGGAGTGCTGTCCGAGGCGGCGTCATGGGCTCGCAAGTCAAAATGCCAAAGGAGGCTGCATTTAAAATGTCCCCCCGACCTTTAAGTGCTTTATGGGACGCTGGTTTGTAGTCGCGCCTTCGTAACCCGACCCCTCCCTCGGCGAGAGTGGCACGGGGGGGGGGGGTGATGGGGAGTCAGACGGGGGATCATTTTCATGGCGGTCCTTTCCGCGGGCCCTGCGGGGCGAAGATATGGGGAGATACATCTGTCATGGCTCTGTACAAGCAACATGCTTTGACACCAGCGAGGGAGAGAGAGAGAGAGAGAGAGAGAGAGGCGGGCGGGGGGGGGGGGGGAGG
>OZ025257.1:21502612-21559003 GCA_964019135.1 Arenicola marina
TACCACAAGCCCTGTACCGCAAGCCCAATATCGCAAGCCCTGTACCACAAGTCCGGAACCACAAGTCCTGTACCACAAGTCCTGTACCACAAGCTACTTCCACAATCCCTGTACCGAAATCCCTGTATCACAAACCCAGTACCACATGCCCAATACCACAAGCCCTGTACCACAAGTCCTGTACCACAAGCTACTTCCACAAGCCCAGTACCACAAGCCCTGTACCACAAGCCCTGTACCACAATCCCTGTACCACAATCCCTGTACCACAATCCCTGTACCACAAGCCCAGTACCACAAGCCCTGTACCACAAGCCCAGTACCGCAAGTCCCATACCACAAGCCCAGTACCGCAAGTCCCATACCACAAGCCCTGTACCAGAAGCCCTGTATCACAAGCCTTGTACCACAATCCCTGTACCACAAACCCAGTACCACAAGCCCTGTACCGCAAGCCCAATATCGCAAGCCCTGTACCACAAGTCCGGAACCACAAGTCCTGTACCACAAGTCCTGTACCACAAGCTACTTCCACAAGCCCAGTACCACAAGCCCTGTACCAAAAGCCCTGTAATACAAGCCTTGTACCCCAAGCCCAATACCACAAGCCCTGTACCACAAGTCCTGTACCACAAGCCATGTACCACAAGCCCAGTACCACAAGCCCTGTACCACAAGCCATGTACCACAAGCCCTGTACCACAAGTCCTGTACCGCAAGCCCAATACCACAAGCCCTGTACCACAAGCCCTGTACCACAAGCCCAGTACCGCAAGTCCCATACCACAAGCCCAGTACCGCAAGTCCCATACCACAAGCCCTGTACCAGAAGCCCTGTATCACAAGCCTTGTACCACAAGCCATGTACCACAATCCCTGTACCACAATCCCTGTACCACAATCCCTGTACCACAAGCCCAGTACCACAAGCCCTGTACCACAAGCCCAGTACCGCAAGTCCCATACCACAAGCCCAGTACCAGAAGCCCTGTATCACAAGCCCTGTACCACAAGCCATGTACCACAATCCCTGTACCACAATCCCTGTACCACAATCCCTGTACCACAAGCCCAGTACCATAAGCCCTGTACCACAAGCCCAGTACCGCAAGTCCCATACCACAAGCCCTGTACCAGAAGCCCTGTATCACAAGCCTTGTACCACAATCCCTGTACCACAAACCCAGTACCACAAGCCCTGTACCGCAAGCCCAATATCGCAAGCCCTGTACCACAAGTCCGGAACCACAAGTCCTGTACCACAAGTCCTGTACCACAAGCTACTTCCACAAGCCCAGTACCACAAGCCCTGTACCAAAAGCCCTGTAATACAAGCCTTGTACCCCAAGCCCAATACCACAAGCCCTGTACCACAAGTCCTGTACCACAAGCCATGTACCACAAGCCCAGTACCACAAGCCCTGTACCACAAGCCATGTACCACAAGCCCAGTACCACAAGCCCTGTACCGCAAGCCCAATACCACAAGCCCTGTACCACAAGTCCTGTACCACAAGTCCTGTACCAAAAGTCCTGTACCACAAGTCCTGTACCACAAGCTACTTCCACAAGCCCAGTACCACAAGCCCTGTACCACAAGCCCTGTACCACAAGTCCTGTACCACAAGCCCAGTACCACAAGCCCTGTACCACAAGCCAAGTACCACAAGCCCTGTACCACAAGTCCTGTACCACAAGTCCTGTACCACAAGTCCTGTACCACAACTACTTCCACAAGCCCAGTACCACAAGCCCTGGACCACAAGCCATGTACTACAAGCCATGTACCAAAAGCCCTGTACCACAAGTCCTGTACCACAAGTCCTGTACCACAAGTCCTGTACCACAAGCTACTTCCACAAGCCCTGTACCACAAGTCTTGTACCACAAGTCCTGTACCACAAGTCCTGTACCAGAAGCTACTTCCACAAGCCCAGTACCACAAGCCCTGTACCACAAGCCATGTACCACAAGCCATGTACCACAAGCCTTGTACCACAAGCCCTGTACCACACGCCCTGTACCACAAGCCCTGTACCACAAGTCCTGTACCACAAGTCCTGTACCACAAGTCCTGTACCACAAGCTACTTCCACAAGCCCTGTACCACAAGTCCTGTACCACAAGTCCTGTACCACAAGTCCTGTACCACAAGTCCTGTACCACAAGCTACTTCCACAAGCCCAGTACCACAAGCCTGTACCACAAGCCATGTACCACAAGCCATGTACCACAAGCCCTGTACCACAAGCCCTATACCGCAAGCCCTGTACCACAAGTCCTGTACCACAATCCCTGTACCACAATCCCTGTACCACAATCCCTGTACCACAAGCCCTGTACCACAAGCCCAGTACCACAAGCCCTGTACCACAAGTCCTGTACCACAAGTCCTGTACCAAAAGTCCTGTACCACAAGTCCTGTACCACAAGCTACTTCCACAAGCCCAGTACCACAAGCCCTGTACCACAAGCCCAGTACCACAAGCCCTGTACCACAAGCCCAGTACCACAAGCCCAGTACCACAAGCCCTGTACCACAAGTCCTGTACCACAAGTCCTGTACCACAAGTCCTGTACCACAACTACTTCCACAAGCCCAGTACCACAAGCCCTGGACCACAAGCCAGTACTACAAGCCCTGTACCACAAGCCCAGTACCACAAGCCCTGTACCAAAAGCCCTGTACCACAAGTCCTGTACCACAAGTCCTGTACCACAAGTCCTGTACCACAAGCTACTTCCACAAGCCCTGTACCACAAGTCTTGTACCACAAGTCCTGTACCACAAGTCCTGTACCAGAAGCTATTTCCACAAGCCCAGTACCACAAGCCCTGTACCACAAGCCATGTACCACAAGCCATGTACCACAAGCCTTGTACCACAAGCCCTGTACCATAAGCCCTGTACCACAAGCCCTGTACCACAAGTCCTGTACCACAAGTCCTGTACCACAAGTCCTGTACCACAAGCTACTTCCACAAGCCCTGTACCACAAGTCCTGTACCGCAAGTCCTGTACCACAAGTCCTGTACCACAAGTCCTGTACCACAAGCTACTTCCACAAGCCCAGTACCACAAGCCCTGTACCACAAGCCATGTACCACAAGCCATGTACCACAAGCCCTGTACACAAGCCCTATACCGCAAGCCCTGTACCACAAGTCCTGTACCACAAGCCACTTCCACAAGCCCTGTACCACAAGCCATGTACAACAAGCCATGTACCACATGCCCTGTACCACAAGTCCTGTACCACAAATCCTGTACCACAAGCTACTTCCACAAGCCCTGTACCACAAGTCCTGTACCACAAGTCCTGTACCACAAGCTACTTCCACACGCCCAGTACCACAAGCCCTGTACCACAAGCCATGTACAACAAGCCATGTACCACATGCCCTGTACCACAAGTCCTGTACCACAAATCCTGTACCACAAGCTACTTCCACAAGCCCTGTACCACAAGTCCTGTACCACAAGTCCTGTACCACAAGCTACTTCCACACGCCCAGTACCACAAGCCCTGTACCACAAGCCATGTACCACAAGCCATGTACCACAAGCCCTGTACCACAAGCCCAGTACCACAAGCCCTGTACCACAAGCCCTGTACCACAAGTCCTGTACCACAAGCTACTTTCACAAGCCCTGTACCACAAGCCATGTACAACAAGTCATGTACCCCAAGCCCTGTACCACAAGCCATGTACCACAAGCCCTGTACCACAAGCCCTGTACCACAAGCCATGTACCACAAGCCCTGTACCACAAGCCATGTACCTGCTAGTGAGAAGGTATCGGCTACCGGTGTATTGTGGGAAGGGCAGGAGAAAGGACATTGTTTTATAATGGGAATAATTATTGGTGTTGTCGGAAATACTGCTAAGCTCTGATTTGTAATGTCTGCGTGTTGCGCAGAATGTAAATTGAGAGGAAATGAAGAATGTCAATGATAGTTAATGATAATTTGGGATGTGGAGAGTACGATTCGTTACGAGGGGGGAAACAATCGGTGGGGCAGGGGGTGAAGGAGAGGGTGGCTATTCGGGATTGGTGGGGCAGGGGTGAGAGCTGGTGGGGCAGGGGTGAGAGCTGGTGGGGCAGGGGTGAGAGCTGGTGGGGCAGGGGTGAGAGCTGGTGGGGCAGGGGTGAGAGCTGGTGGGGCAGGGTGAGAGCTGGTGGGGCAGGGGTGATAGCTGGTGGAGCAGGGGTGAGAGCTGGTGGGGCAGGGGTGAGAGCTGGTGGGGCAGGGGTGAGAGCTGGAGGGGCAGGGGGTGAGAGCTGGTGGGGCAGGGGTGAGAGCTGGTGGGGTAGGGGTGAGAGCTGGTGGGGCAGGGGTGAGAGCTGGTGGGGCAGGGGTGAGAGCTGGAGGGGCAGGGGGTGAGAGCTGGTGGGGCAGGGGTGAGAGCTGGTGGGGCAGGGGGTGAGAGCTGGTGGGGCAGGGGTGAGAGCTGGTGGGGCAGGGGTGAGAGCTGGGGGGGGCAGGGGTGAGACCTGGTGAGGCAGGGGTGAGAGCTGGTGGGGCAGGGGTGAGAGCTGGTGGGGCAGGGGTGAGAGCTGGTGGGGCAGGGGTGAGAGCTGGTGGGGCAGGGGTGAGAGCTGGTGGGGCAGGGGTAAGAGCTGGTGGGGCAGGGGTGAGAGCTGGTGGGGCAGGGGTGAGAGCTGGTGGGGCAGGGGTGAGAGCTGGTGGGGCAGGGGTGAGAGATGGTGGGGCAGGGGTGATACCTGGTGGGGCAGGGGTGAGAGCTGGTGGGGCAGGGGTGAGAGCTGGTGGGGCAGGGGTGAGAGCTGGTGGGGCAGGGGTGAGAGCTGGTGGGGCAGGGTGAGAGCTGGTGGGGCAGGGGTGAGAGCTGGTGGGGCAGGGATGAAAACTGGTGGGGCAGGGGTGAGAGCTGGTGGCATATGTGACCGTCTTATATAAACACACACACAAGTAAAACATCTGCGTGTCGATTCAGAACCGAAGACAATGATCAAGCTGTAAATGGATGTGTTTTCTCCCAATTAAAGTTTTCTCTGCGCTGAATGTTCTGCTGGTGCGTGGGACAGTTTACGTCGAAGGTAGGGTGGGAGGTTGAGGTGGGGGTGGGAGTATCGGTGCCCTGGGGGTGAGGCAAGGTGTGTGTGTGTGAAATACCTGAAGATTACAGTCCTCCAATACGCCCTAAGGGGACACATTAACATCCCCAGCGGGGGGGTGTGACTCTCGCTCTCCCATGTCTCCCCAGCCCCCCCCCCCCCCGACCCTACCTTCCCCTAGCGGCCCACGGCGGCCCGTCGACGCCTGACTTCCTGTGTGACACAAAGACACGTCGAGACGTCACCGCGTGACGCCACCACAAGTCGACAATGACGTCGACGTTACGACTGGCACCTCATTTACGCGGATCGAAAAGCCCCAAAGTGTTCGCCCCTGCCGTGGGGTCTGACCCAGAGGGGCTTTGGGGGGTGGGGGTGGGCTAATGGGGGCAGGGCAAGGAGGGGGTGCGGACCAGGGGGGTCATGGTGGGGGGGGGCTTCTTGGGTATGACCCAGCGAGGGTGGGGAGGGTAAAGGGGACATGGAAGAGAGGGAGTGCAGGGCGGGGGGGGGGGGGCGTCGGGGTTTGGGGAAGGCATAGGGGTTCGGGTTCGTATACGGGGGGGGGGGTTGAGGACGTCAGTGGTGCGGGTCGCGGGAGTAGTGTGGTCGTGGGGTTGGGGAGGAGGGGGGGGGGGTTGAAGGGGGCTATTGAGGATAGGGATGGAGTGGGGGTAGAGGAGGGAAATTCAGGACAAGGGGGTAAGTGGAGGTAGAAGGAGGGTGGAGACGGGGGTAATAATCGAAGAACGGTGTTGACGAGAAACACGGATGATATAGGTACTGAGGGGTTAGTGTCGCGAAGGAGATGAGGTGGGGGTCGGGGGATGGGAGGGGGGGGTGGGTCTTGCGGTGGAGATGTGTTAAACTGTTTCCCCCTTCCCCCCGATGTGATTATTACCCCCTCAGCTTGTGTTAACGACGAGCGTTCAGAGGACGGGCGTCGCTATATGTCTCTCACAGCCCCTATAATGTATAGCGACCCATGTGGTCTGAAGACCGTGTTTGATTAATGCTGCTTAAAATATAGGCGCAAAGGAGGAAGAAGGGGGGGGGGGTACCAAGGGAAGAGGGTGCTTAAAGTAAAAAGTCGTTAAGATCCGTTAACGTAACCCCCTGTTTAAATGTTTACGACGTTTATACTGATCATTACGTTTGTGGTAAGTATCATAGATAAGGCAATCGCGGTGAATGACGCTGATGTTTATAAATTATTCCGACATGAGAGACCGCTCGGATTATCTTGACTTAACAATATTATATTTCAGATCAATTTTAAGAGGACTCCACATATGTTGTTAACTTATGAACTGGGAGGAAGTGCTCATCATCGGCGAGTAGAATTAACATATGGGACTCGAACCCACAACTGAATTTGGCCAACCGGCGGAGTTTCCAACCGGAAGTCACTGTCGGCCATCTTGGATTCTTCGTGTGGCGCGTAAAGTATTTTGAAAACGATACATTGAGCGCCCTCTCTATAGGCCTCGCCACACGGCAAGTATGTGGTTCTGATACTATTCGCAAATGCTACGTTTGTTTACGATAAAGATTCTTTGGAAAAGAGTAGCGAAAAGAGCAACCACTCCCAGAGACATGGCTCCCCTCTGCCTTGACCCTTGTCATGGTGATGTTGATGTTTTAAGCGACTTTTGGGCATATTTTTTAAAAATTATTTCTAATATATTGATAGATACATATAAATCTTACAATACAACAACTGATAATATATGTAACTTATAAGTCGTTACTATATCAAAATTCAACCACAGATCTACATCATCGACAATACTGATATACATACATACATATATTTTTTGGGGGGCATATGAAGGCTAAATCTGGCCAAGAAACCTCCCGGAACGATGAATATGTGGGGTTTAATGATACTTGCCCTATATGCAGGTGCCTGGGTTCGAACCCACAACATGTTGACTTGCAACTCAGCCTGGTTTCCAACAGGGCTAGGGCGGCTCCTTGTAAATTAACGTTCAAGTGGCCAGTGCTGTGGTCAGGTGGCCAGTGCTGTGGTCAGGTGGCGAGTGCTGTGGTCCGGTGGCCAGACTTGTAGTCGAGTGGTCAGTGCTGTTGTCAGGTGGCCAGTCCTGTGGTCAGGTGGCCAGTGCTGTGGTCCGGTGGCCAGTGATGTGGTCCGGTGGCCAGTGATGTGGTCAGGTGGCCAGTGCTGTGGTCAGGTGGCCAGTCCTGTGGTCAGGTGGCCAGTGCTGTGGTCCGGTGGCCAGTGATGTGGTCCGGTGGCCAGTGATGAGGTCAGGTGGCCAGTGCTGTGGCCAGGTGGCTAGTGATGCGGTGAGGTGGCCAGTGCTGTGGGGAGGTGGCCAGTGCTGTGGTCAGGTGGCCATTGTTGTGGTCAGGTGGCCAGCGCTCTGGTCAGGTGGCCAGTGCTGTGGTCAGGTGGCCAGTCCTGTGGTTAGGTGGCCAGTGCTGTGGTCAGGTGGCCAGGGCGGTGGTCAGGTGGCCAGGGCTGTGGTCAGGTGGCCAATGCTGTGGTCAGTGCCGTGGTCCGGTGGCGAGTGCTGTGGTCAGGTGGCCAGTGCTGTGGTCAGTGCTGTGGTCAGGTGGCCAGTGCTGTGGTCCGGTGGCGAGTGCTGTGGTCAGGTGGCCAGTGCTGTGGTCAGTGCTGTGGTCAGGTGGCCAGTGCTGTGGTCAGGTGGCCAGTGCTGTGGTCAGGTGGCCAGTGCTGTGGTCAGGTGGCCAGTGCTGTGGTTAGGTGGCCAGTGCTGTGGTGAGGTGGCCAGTCCTGTGGTCAGGTGGCCAGTGCTGTGGTCAGGTGACCAGTGCTGTGGTCCGGTGGCGAGTGCTGTGGTTAGGTGGCCAGTGCTGTGGTCAGTGCTGTGGTCAGGTGGTCAGTGCTGTGGTCAGGTGGCCAGTGCTGTGGTCCGGTGGCCAGTGATGTGGTCCGGTGGCCAGTGATGAGGTCAGGTGGCCAGTGCTGTGGCCAGGTGGCTAGTGATGCGGTGAGGTGGCTAGTGCTGTGGTCAGTGCTGTGGTCAGGTGGTCAGTGCTGTGGTCAGGTGGCCAGTGCTGTGGTCAGGTGGCCAGTGCTGTGGTCAGGTGGCCAGTGCTGTGGTCAGGTGGCCAGTGCTGTGGTCAGGTGGCCAGTGCTGTGGTCAGGTGGCCAGTGCTGTGGTCAGGTGGCCAGTGCTGTGGTCAGGTGGCCAGTGCTGTGGTCAGGTGGCCAGAGCTGTGGTCAGTGCTGTGGTCCGGTGGCGAGTGCTGTGGTCAGGTGGCCAGTGCTGTGGTCAGTGCTGTGGTCAGGTGGCCAATGCTGTGGTCAGGTGGCCAGTGCTGTGGTCAGGTGGCCAGTGCTGTGGTCAGGTGGCCAGTCCTGTGGTCAGGTGGCCAGTGCTGTGGTCCGGTGGCCAGTGATGTGGTCCGGTGGCCAGTGATGAGGTCAGGTGGCCAGTGCTGTGGCCAGGTGGCTAGTGATGCGGTGAGGTGGCCAGTGCTGTGGTCAGTGCTGTGGTCAGGTGGTCAGTGCTGTGGTCAGGTGGCCAGTGCTGTGGTCAGGTGGCCAGTGCTGTGGTCAGGTGGCCAGTGCTGTGGTCAGGTGGCCAGTGCTGTGGTCAGGTGGCCAGTGCTGTGGTCAGGTGGCCAGTGCTGTGGTCAGGTGGCCAGTGCTGTGGTCAGGTGGCCAGTGCTGTGGTCAGGTGGCCAGTGCTGTGGTCAGGTGGCCAGAGCTGTGGTCAGTGCTGTGGTCCGGTGGCGAGTGCTGTGGTCAGGTGGCCAGTGCTGTGGTCAGTGCTGTGGTCAGGTGGTCAGTGCTGTGGTCAGGTGGCCAGTGATGTGGTCAGTGCTGTGGTCAGGTGGTCAGTGCTGTGGTCAGGTGGTCAGTGCTGTGGTCAGGTGGCCAGAGCTGTGGTCAGTGCTGTGGTCAGGTGGTCAGTGCTGTGGTCAGGTGGCCAGTGCTGTGGTCAGGTGGCCAGTGCTGTGGTCAGGTGGCCAGTGCTGTGGTCAGGTGGCCAGTGCTGTGGTCAGGTGGCCAGTGCTGTGGTCAGGTGGCCAGTGCTGTGGTCAGGTGGCCAGTGCTGTGGTCAGGTGGCCAGTGCTGTGGTCAGGTGGCCAGAGCTGTGGTCAGTGCTGTGGTCCGGTGGCGAGTGCTGTGGTCAGGTGGCCAGTGCTGTGGTCAGTGCTGTGGTCAGGTGGTCAGTGCTGTGGTCAGGTGGCCAGTGATGTGGTCAGGTGGCCAGTGCTGTGGTCAGGTGGCCAGTGCTGTGGTCAGGTGGCCAGTGCTGTGGTCAGGTGGCCAGTGCTGTGGTCAGGTGGCCAGTGCTGTGGTCAGGTGGCCAGTGCTGTGGTCAGGTGGCCAGTGCTGTGGTCAGGTGGCCAGTGCTGTGGTCAGGTGGCCAGTGCTGTAGTCAGGTGGCCAGTGCTGTGGTCAGGTGGCCAGTGCTGTGGTCAGTGCTGTGGTCAGGTGGTCAGTGCTGTGGTCAGGTGGCCAGTGATGTGGTCAGTGCTGTGGTCAGGTGGTCAGTGCTGTGGTCAGGTGGTCAGTGCTGTGGTCAGGTGGCCAGAGCTGTGGTCAGTGCTGTGGTCAGGGGGTCAGTGCTGTGGTCAGGTGGCCAGTGCTGTGGTCAGGTGGCCAGTGCTGTGGTCAGGTGGCCAGTGCTGTGGTCAGGTGGCCAGTGCTGTGGTCAGGTGGCCAGTGATGTGGTCAGTGCTGTGGTCAGGTGGTCAGTGCTGTGGTCAGGTGGCCAGTGCTGTGGTCAGGTGGCCAGTGCTGTGGTCAGGTGGCCAGTGCTGTGGTCAGGTGGCCAGTGCTGTGGTCAGGTGGCCAGTGCTGTGGTCAGGTGGCCAGTGCTGTGGTCAGGTGGCCAGTGCTGTGGTCAGTGCTGTGGTCAGGTGGTCAGTGCTGTGGTCAGGTGGCCAGTGATGTGGTCAGTGCTGTGGTCAGGTGGTCAGTGCTGTGGTCAGGTGGTCAGTGCTGTGGTCAGGTGGCCAGAGCTGTGGTCAGTGCTGTGGTCAGGTGGTCAGTGCTGTGGTCAGGTGGCCAGTGCTGTGGTCAGGTGGCCAGTGCTGTGGTCAGGTGGCCAGTGCTGTGGTCAGGTGGCCAGTGCTGTGGTCAGGTGGCCAGTGCTGTGGTCAGGTGGCCAGTGCTGTGGTCAGGTGGCCAGTGCTGTGGTCAGGTGGCCAGTGCTGTGGTCAGGTGGCCAGTGCTGTGGTCAGGTGGCCAGAGCTGTGGTCAGTGCTGTGGTCCGGTGGCGAGTGCTGTGGTCAGGTGGCCAGTGCTGTGGTCAGTGCTGTGGTCAGGTGGTCAGTGCTGTGGTCAGGTGGCCAGTGATGTGGTCAGGTGGCCAGTGCTGTGGTCAGGTGGCCAGTGCTGTGGTCAGGTGGCCAGTGCTGTGGTCAGGTGGCCAGTGCTGTGGTCAGGTGGCCAGTGCTGTGGTCAGGTGGCCAGTGCTGTGGTCAGGTGGCCAGTGCTGTGGTCAGGTGGCCAGTGCTGTGGTCAGGTGGCCAGTGCTGTGGTCAGGTGGCCAGTGCTGTGGTCAGGTGGCCAGTGCTGTGGTCAGTGCTGTGGTCAGGTGGTCAGTGCTGTGGTCAGGTGGCCAGTGATGTGGTCAGTGCTGTGGTCAGGTGGTCAGTGCTGTGGTCAGGTGGTCAGTGCTGTGGTCAGGTGGCCAGAGCTGTGGTCAGTGCTGTGGTCAGGTGGTCAGTGCTGTGGTCAGGTGGCCAGTGCTGTGGTCAGGTGGCCAGTGCTGTGGTCAGGTGGCCAGTGCTGTGGTCAGGTGGCCAGTGCTGTGGTCAGGTGGCCAGTGATGTGGTCAGTGCTGTGGTCAGGTGGTCAGTGCTGTGGTCAGGTGGCCAGTGCTGTGGTCAGGTGGCCAGTGCTGTGGTCAGGTGGCCAGTGCTGTGGTCAGGTGGCCAGTGCTGTGGTCAGGTGGCCAGTGCTGTGGTCAGGTGGCCAGTGCTGTGGTCAGGTGGCCAGTGCTGTGGTCAGTGCTGTGGTCAGGTGGTCAGTGCTGTGGTCAGGTGGCCAGTGATGTGGTCAGTGCTGTGGTCAGGTGGTCAGTGCTGTGGTCAGGTGGTCAGTGCTGTGGTCAGGTGGCCAGAGCTGTGGTCAGTGCTGTGGTCAGGTGGTCAGTGCTGTGGTCAGGTGGCCAGTGCTGTGGTCAGGTGGCCAGTGCTGTGGTCAGGTGGCCAGTGCTGTGGTCAGGTGGCCAGTGCTGTGGTCAGGTGGCCAGTGCTGTGGTCAGGTGGCCAGTGCTGTGGTCAGGTGGCCAGTGCTGTGGTCAGGTGGCCAGTGCTGTGGTCAGGTGGCCAGTGCTGTGGTCAGGTGGCCAGAGCTGTGGTCAGTGCTGTGGTCCGGTGGCGAGTGCTGTGGTCAGGTGGCCAGTGCTGTGGTCAGTGCTGTGGTCAGGTGGTCAGTGCTGTGGTCAGGTGGCCAGTGATGTGGTCAGGTGGCCAGTGCTGTGGTCAGGTGGCCAGTGCTGTGGTCAGGTGGCCAGTGCTGTGGTCAGGTGGCCAGTGCTGTGGTCAGTGTTGTGGTCAGGTGGTCAGTGCTGTGGTCAGGTGGCCAGTGCTGTGGTCAGGTGGCCAGTGCTGTGGTCAGGTGGCCAGTGCTGTGGTCAGGTGGCCAGTGATGTGGTCAGGAGGCCAGTGCTGTGGTCAGTGTTGTGGTCAGGTGTCAGTGCTGTGGTCAGGTGGCCAGTGATGTGGTCAGGTGGCCAGTGCTGTGGTCAGGTGGCCAGTGCTGTGGTCAGTGCTGTGATATCGAGTTAGACCTTTTTCATAATTGTTGACAATAGGATATGCATATATTAAGTGTAATCCATCAATTCATGCAATACACCCAGCATATATCACTGCAGATATGTAGATAGATGGATATCGCAAAGACAGAACGGGTTGCCACATCATTGGTTACGTCTACCCCTCCTCCTCCATCCACATCCATCGTCTCATACCCCCCCCCCCCGATGTCTCCGCCATCACCCACCCCCACCTCCATCCACGGCCTCCCTTCCTCGTTGTCTTTGTTGTTAGGAATTGGAGTATAATTAGGAAAGACCAGGAGGGCGTGGGGTTGGGGATGGGGGTGCAGAGTGACAGGATAACATACAACCTAGGAGGAGGTTTGGGATACAAGGTGGGAGGGGGGGGGGGGTGAGGCAGCAATGGTATAAGGAACCGGTCAACGATATCCTCGTGAAACCACCCCCCTCCCCCGCCCGCCACCCCTCTCTCCACCCTCCCTGCCACCCTGCCATCATCCTCCCCCCAGGACCGCCGTCGGGTCCTGGTGACACATATCCAACTTTCAGTCTACCACCCCCCCCCCCGCCCTACCGCCCACCCTTCCCGATCCGATGAGCCAGCTCCAAACTCCCAACACCCCCCCCCCTCCCACCCTGCCGGCCCCCGAGACACCCGCCCTGGGGTCCCGGTGACACAGACCACGCCACTGAAATACCCCCCCACCCCCACTCTCCAATCCCCTCCCCCCACTCCCCCCTCCCCTCACCTCCCCCCGGAGCAATATGTTGGTGTGAAAGTGTTACAAACTACAGATCGACAGGGCGCCATTTACCTCGGCCGGCTAATGGTGCCCTGGAGACTGGGGGGGGGGGGTACGGGGGGGTCGGGGGTACCCCCCACCCATATACCCCCCCATTCCTCGCCTCCCCCCGCCATCCGCCCTACCGCGCCACTGACAGCTAGGCTGGTGCGCCACCTCAAATACCAGGGTGTGTGGGGGGTGGGGGTGGGAGGTGGAGTCTAGGGGAGGGGTACCGGGGGAACCAGCTTACGCGCCACCCCGTTACGGAGCGCATCTCAATTACCGTCAAGTCTCGTTCGGGATAAGGGAGCGCTAAAGTGGCCGCCAGCCAGGTCTGGTAGGGGTTAAAAAGGGATGTGAGAGTGAGAGGAGAGGGTGTAGGAAGGCCGGGGGGTGGAGGGGATTGGGGGCTGGTTTGGGGGGGTGGGGGGCAGGTCCGTGCCGTGGCGTGGTGACGGACGTTCAAACTATGATCCAGTCCAATGTCTGGGATAACGGTGGCGATTGTCCAGACATATCCATCCAGAGAGATTGGGGGAACCAGGGTGGGATGTGGCGAGCTGTGGCTGGCTGGAGGGGTGCAAGGGGGTAGTGTGTTATATGAATATGGTGTTGGAAGGGGGATGGGGTTGCAGAAGGTGGAGGGAGGGAAGGGGTTGAGGAGGGGATTTGAGGAGGTGGGGTATAGGGGGCTTGGTGTAAAGGCAGATCCGGTTGTCGTCTATGCCAAGTGTGCCACATGGTCCGAATGTAGGTCTGGGCGAGTGGGGTGGGGGAGGGTAGGGTAGGGTGGATGGATAGGAGGATGGGGGTAAGGGAGGGGGGCAAGGTTGGGGTCGGTGGAGGGGTGTCAGGCCCCGAGGGGGCGTGGAATCAAGCACCCCTCCAGTCGCACTTGTTTGTGTTCTGTTGAGCGATTCCTGTCGGCTGCCTGCGTCTGAGAGTGAGTTGGTGGCAGTGGAGGGGGGGGGGGGGAGCGGGGGGAGAGGGGGGAGGGGGGTGACGGGGTCTGGGCCTCCTCACGACGCCCGCCCAGGCCTGCGAATTACCCTCAAGTCGCTAAACATAATTCAGGATTTGATAGAATTTCCCAATATTAGTGCCCCGGGTCACCTTGCCATATGCCTGGGGGGCAACGCTGGCGCGAATGCGCAGTGGGAGGCTGCCGCCAGAGGGTGGAAGGGTGGACTGTCGAGAGACAGCGGGGTGGGGACGGAAGGAGGTCAGGGACGGTAAGCGGGCCGGGGGTAGGAAGGGAGTGCGGAGTGGTGGGTTGGTGGGTGTGGGGAGGGGGCAGGGAATGGTGGATCTGGATGAACACTACAAGTGAGATCATTGTCGCCAGAAGCGACCATTGTGTCCCCCCCCCCCCCGGCCCCCGCCCCCCCCCCCCCCGGCCACCTTGCCGCCACCGTTATTAACACTCCCCTAGAATACAATGAAAGGCTGGACCTGGGGCTTGTTGGGGCAGTTATTGTAACTTAATTTAGGCGCGTTTTGGGGTGTCCGCTACAGCCAAGATGACGACAACAAAGAGACCAATTATCGGATGAACGGCCGTCCATTAATCACCCGCCTTTATCACGTGACTGGTCGATCTCCACTGGTCGTATCTGATACACCCGCCACCCTCACCCCCATCTCTACACCCTATCAATTCCAAGTTTGGGATGGGGCGTGGGGGGGGGTTAAATAAACAGGTTAACTGCTTGTCTTTGTGTTTTAAGTTCACTTTGCGAGGTGCATGCTGTGTGCCTACATCGAAGCCCTGCAAAGTATCCGCCATTACACTGTGGTGTCGCCATTATACATGGACTATTTGTCAACCTTCAGTCATTCCATAGACCCGTGGTATCTTATCTGAGCTTACGACATGTTGTTGAGCCCTCAATTGTAACAATTTCCCACTAATGTAATAACCCGCAAATGTAACAACTTTTTTCCCTCTAATGTAACAAAACCCACAAATGTAGTAACTTTTTTGCCCGCAAATGTAACATCGCCTTCAAGTGTAACAACAAATTTCCCTCAAATGTAATAAAACTTCAACCAGCAAATGTAAAAGTTTAATGTAGCAATGTAGTAGTCTCTCTAATGTAGTAAACTTTGTCAACCACAATTGTAACATACATTTTTCCCTCTAATGTAACAATTTCCAAATCCGATTTAAAAGTGCTCCGGAAACAAATAATTATCAGGTGTATTCGTTTGTTTACTCACGTGCGCTGGCAAATTCTTTTCAACTGATTTCGAATGTCTGATCCGTGATTCTAATTATGATTGTCGTTAATTGATAGAACGGTGTTTGCAGTTGCAAGGAACCGAGAAGGGAGCCCCCGACTCTGCCTTAAGAAAGACATGTTAAGATATCTGACGGGTCTTAATCGATGATTTAATCTTAATCGTACGTCTTTGGACAATTGCATACATTAGAAAGCGTGTCATTGGGTGTCAGAGGTTCCTGCGTGGGCTGGTGGTATGAAAGTGACCTTCTCGCGTCATTTGGTCCACTTTCAAATGCATGGACCCTCCATATGACATGAAGTTACGACATTTGCTTGATAGTTTGGTTTGGGGAATTAACTTTCACCGTTTAAGAGAGAAAGGAATCCACGGTAGGATTATGTTTCCATTCTTTATTGAAAACTATTCGTGCTTAATTAATAGCCTGCTGTCGGTCTGAGATGGCAGATGTCTGCTCATAAGGGTTCAAATCTTGGTTGGTTATGGCTGGCATATTTGTGCCCACTATGGTGGCATATTTGGGCCACTCACTATCCCGCTATCTCGCCTGGCACAAAAAGGGCGCGCACGCGAGAACGCGAGGGCGAGGACGCGAGAAGGCGAGGGCGAGCCACAGAGAGTCATAGCCCGCGCCCGAAGCCATAGCCCAGCGTATGGAACCATAGCCCGGCGTATGGAACCATAGCCCGGAGCCATAGCTCGCGCTCGGAGCCATAGCCAGGAACTTTAGCTCGCGATCGGAGTCAAAGCCCGGGGCAATAACCCGCACTTGGAGCTATAGCTCAGCGCAGGGGCCCATAGCCCGCGCCTGGAGCCATAATCCAGCGCATTAAACCATAGCCCAGAGCCATAGCCTAGAGCCATAGCCCGTGCCCCGACCCCAGAACACAAGGTCAGCATACGGAGCCATAGCCCATGCCCGGAGTCGTGGCCTGCGTCGTGAACTACAAAAAATGTTCCTACAATAAACCGTGGAGTGATTGCTCCAAGCAGTGGGCTATGACTCTTGGGGCAGACTATGGCTCCAGGCTATAACTCCGGTTGGGGGATATGGCTCCGTGCACCGGACAATGGCTCCCTGTGCGGGACTATAGCTCCGTGTACTGGACTATGGCTCCGGTCGCCGGGATACGGCTCTGGGCGTGGACTAGGAGAACTATGCCGGGAGCCATAGCAAGCGAGAACGCGGGGGCCCAGAACGCGAGATCGGCACAAATATGCCATCATATGCCATAGTTGGTTGATACGATTAACGACATTTGCAGCCCTTTGAAGCATTGGCGAGGACACCATCAAACTAAAAACAATACCAGAAAGGTCCTTGGCGGATGTAAAAAACTTAAGAAAACTTAAGTAAAGGTGTGGTCACTCACTATGGATTACAAACGCGTGGGTTCATCGTTGAAATCACCATGCACAAAGGCCTCCAAACCTTGCATTGTATTTGGACTTCTATGTTTGGTTTTTGCATTTCTCTAATAGACAGAATCTTTGCTTCTGTTGGAAATGTTGGCCCAATTACAGGTTCAAAACATCGTAAAACGCTGGTCCACCATTCAACGTCCACCGCATTTTAGCGACACTTCGTCGTGCGATGCAGAGCCGATAATCGAGTATCGAAAAACACAATCAATGAACAAAGTCATTTGGATCAAGCCATTCGGAAACTTTTTAGCGCATGCGAGTAGACATAAATGAATACAGTGACATCTCTCTGCCCGACCACCTCTCAAACCCGATCGATTTTGTGTAAGGCTGGGCTTAGAATAGAGAAGTTTTCCTGTACATCTGTTAAGTATTTGTTTCCGGAGCACTTTTAAATCGGATTTGGAAATTGTTACATTAGAGGGAAAAATGCTTGTTACAATTATGGTTGACAAAGTTTACTACATTAGAGGGAAAAAAAGTTTTACATTTGCGGTTGAGGTTTTATTACATTTGACGGAAATTTGTTGTTATATTAGAAGGCGATGTTACATTTGCGGGAATTTTTTTTACTAAATTTGTGGGTTTTGTTACATTAGAGGGAAAAAAATTGTTACATTTGCGGGTTATTACATTGTTAATTGTTTATTGTTACATTTGCGGGTTATTACTTTGTTAATTGTTATATTTGCGGGTTATTACATTGTTAATTGTTACATTTGAGGGCTCAACAGGAATACGAACGCATGTGATTTTACATTGAGACTCAGATTCTCTCTGCTCGTTGGCTTGAACTCAACGAAAAGCACTCAACCATGAGGACAATACACGCTCTCGACCACAGATGTCTACGCACTCCATCAAAGCTCACCTGTCAATCTTGTGACATCATTGGGGAATTTCTAACGTAATAACGCTCAGATGCAATGCTCCCAGAAATAAACCCGCCAGACCTCACTTTTACTACTTTGACGAACGCGTTTATAGTGATATCGATCAACGCGGTTTCTATGGGGTTGTGTATATGCTCTGTGTAAATGTTTCAGAAATATGGATTGCCACAATGTACTAAATGTGCCCCACTAAACCAAATAATATATGTTGACAACAATAGAAGTTTGATGCCCCTCGGCATCCTACTGCTTTCACTAAGTACATAAAATACAGCCCGTTAATTCTTCATAAGTCACTCAAGCTCGCTTCACGGGGGCGGGGCTGGGGGCCGGGCTATAGTTAGTAACATGATCTATATGACTTGCAAAATAACATGTTCTAAATTTGTTTCTGGTTGGGGGAAGGCTTGAATAATTGCCGTGTAACCCCGCCTATTAAGTGCAACTGACTTCAGTGTTCAATTGCTGAGGCACCGTCAAACGTATTGCAAATGGACTCCGATGTATTCGGCGCTAGCTGGTGCGAGAGTGCGTTAAATCTACCGAGGAGATGTCAAAGGTCAGCGTTGTTGGACACTGGGCGCATTTCTTTGGTACCCCGGGTGTATCCCTACGGTGGACCGAATACGCACATTACGCATCGGCTCACCGCCCGACACTTCTTTCACCCGAGTATTGATGCGCGCGCATGCATTCGGTATGCCGATGTGCCCCGTTCTAAACAGCACGGGGCATTCGGGAGAAGATGGCGGCTGATTCAAAGGAGATGAGAGTAGGTTGGTTCCAATGCCTTAATGTGCACCGGATGTGAACGGTGTGTGCATTTCATTGGAATAGGCATATCCCTATCGGCACACTCGGAAGTTCCCTGTCACGTGTTGTGGGCCCGGGGCGGGATACCGAACCTGGCCCAAAGAAATGCGCCCACTGATACATTATCCCTCGCACGCCGAATGTGTACAAGTTCCGCCCAGGGATTCTTTAGTCAGCGTGCCCGGCCATGAACGTGCTCCACCGTTTAGGCACCAAGACCGCAGCTCTAGCATGTGTGTCTGATTGTTGACAATTGTTTTGGTGAAATAGTAAGAATCTTTATGTTTATCGTTGGGCCAAGTGCTTCGTTGCCATGAAAACGGAAATCGATTGCCGTGTTTGTTTTGCAACTTATTTGCAGTGATAATACCTCACTGTATGGTGAAGGAGAAAAATATCTTGATCGGAAGTAGGTCGGAAGTTCATTTTTAACCATTTTAAACGTGTTCGACTATTTACCGAAATATAACTGGGTTATTTAATCATTTTTCGTGCCAGTGCCTAGGCTTATTAATGTCAATAGGCAGATGTGCCTGCCAGGTGCATAGAGAGGACACATGTGGGTGCCTGGTCGAACACCAATACATCGGTATCTCTTATCATTGCAAGAATTTCAGCAGAATATGTCGGTTGGGGCAATTTGACAAAGAAAAAACCCTGAGAGTTTGTGACGCAGGCACTTCTGAAATATCTGACAAGATATCTAGCCATCGGTAAGAGGCGACGGAGTTTAACATGGGAATCTCTGGCCTGACCAAAGCTTGTACATGTAATGTCAGCGCTGCCCAAACCAGGCCAAGCTTATACTGATCAGCTTACTAGAGCTATCCGCTCTTTTATCTTGAGAAAAAAAGAATCCTTAGATTTCGATGTGTGGCCGCTGACTTCTCTCAGGGCTACGAATACTGGTTACATTATAACTCAAATGAGATAGACCAGTTTGTCTATGCCTCTTACGATATTTCGGTGTATATACTGCTTGGCAGGACGGTCGCCTGAACAAACATTCAACACATTGCGTCACCCGGTGAAACCTTCATATTGTAACAACGATGTGCACGGGATGAAGTCGAAGCAAATAGCTTACCATACATTACTGTGCCTAACACGACGTGGCTGTGACAAGTACATTATCATGTTCTTGACCCGTTCTAAGTTTTTGTTGTTGCTGGGACTAATAATGAGACCTGAAAAACATTCCAATCCTCTGCCGCATATAGCTTGGCAACATAATATGGGTGTGAAATTGTCCTTTTTTGATAAGGAGTGGTGGAGACCACACAGTGAGATAGCATGATCTCAATATCAATTGGTGTTCATAAAGTAAGGTAAATGCGTTAAATTTGATTATCCTACCAAAGAGAAGAGAACATTTTGCCTGAATTGTTGGATATTTTAATTCTGCTCAGACGCTGCGCACCAGATATAGCCGGCAATGAATGTTACCTCAACTTGGCCTATATATACCTGTGTTAGATAAAAGCACCTGGTCAAAGAATTGTTTTTATATACTGCACAACGTTTCGTGATGCACTGTGAATGTGCTGGTTTTTTTTCACCGATGTATTCATCTGCATGAGTAAGTTTTTCGAAAACTGCCTGGTCATCACTTTTAGAATAAATGCACCAAGCTGACTTCGGTGTTCAATTGTTTAGTCAAAAGTATTGCGTTCTGTTAGTCGGTGCATCTGTGTATCTGTTTGTCCGCTCGATAATTCGCGGAAGTTTACAGCTATTGCTGTCAGACTTTGCTTCCTGGTAGTTTTAGAAAGTGCTACGTTATATTTTGCATCTGTTGTATAATATTAACTTCTTGATGCGTCTTACCCATCTTTGGGCAAAATGCCGTTTTATGTTTTTTTCCGAAAAAGGAAAAAAGGACCTTGAACAGTTCTTCTATGGTGTGACCTATATAAGTTTAAGATATCGCTTTGGGACTCTAACCAGTAATAAAAATATGAATAATAAAGAGGTCTACGAAATCTGAGGTTGGTAGCACGCGTCATATGGCGTCACGATGACGTCACTTTCGATACATTAAAAAAATCGTCACAAATCGGAAAAAAATGCGCAAATGCCGTCATTATGTGGCAAATGGGATCTCCTGTTTGACCTTAACATAAAAATAATACGCTCCCACCTTACTTCCGGTTCCAGAGTTGGCGGAAAATTCCCTACTAGACATCATTGCGGCGACATTTTTTTTCAAACAGTCCGAGAATAATGTATGTTGCGTAAGAAGATACTCAGCAGTGACTATAAATTCCATGTGCAATTCGACTCGGAATGACATCACAGTAATTTTTCGAAATTTGGCCCATGCTGAAAGATAGGACATTTGTCAAGTTAACAATGTGCCAAAATACATAGAAACCTATAAGCCACGCAACTCATGTCAGTCAAAGGTCAAGGTCGTAACCTTGACTATTGTAAACGTCGAGTTTGGGGTTGTAGCTCAAAAACTAGACGATATTTGTGTACCAAACTTGTTCTGGTGGATAGAAGTGATGTAGCTTATGCCGAATCCAATCTCAGCTCGAACCCGGAGTGCGCAACGTAGAAGTGCTAGAGCGCCTGGAAGTTGGGGGTTCGAACCCGACTTTTTCAATTTTAAAGCTATCGCCTTCGGATATGTACCACAAACTGGGGCCTAAATTACAAACTTATATTTAAAATTTCAGTAAAATCGAACTTCCGATTATATGACGTAACAGGTCATTTAAACTGGTATGGGGCACTGTGGAATTGTATTGCCCGTTAGGGAAAAATGTGGTTAAAATTCGCCGTGTCAGCACTTTAGCGTGAATCGACTAAATGGCCATTGCAATGGTAAACTATTCGGCGTTTACGTTCGACTAACGAGACCCCCACCCCCACCCTCCCACCACCCCCACCCCTGGCCTTGCCCCCTAATACACATACAGTGTTAGCCTTTTTGCGTCAATCGACTAAGTCCGCCAATACACACTCGCGTGCAAGCCGTGAACCTCTTAGCTGGTGCACTCCCTGCCCTCACTCACAACCACCCGCTTCCCCACACTCCTACCCTGTGTACTGCTGGCCAGCCCGCTGCCGGTCAGCTGCTTTCTGCATGATGCTCTTACCGCGAATCGAGCAACCCCACCGCGCACCCCAACGCCCGCACCAAAGTTCGATGTGACAGCGATGGCACCAACCAGTCAAGGTGCAAAACGCTGTATTTCACAGAAGGTCCCTGTTTGGATTAAAATGCGCAGTAAGACAACTCCCATGCATCAGTCATGCGTCATCTGACGTCCATTTGAGTCATAAGCTCTAAGCCGCCAGGGTGATTGGCCTTGGCTTTATGGCACTCATCCACTTCTTTAATTGCCATGTATCATAATAGTTGTATCTTTCAACTATATCATCGAATATCGCCATAAAGCAGACACAGAAATATACACTATTCTATCAACTCGGCGTCATCAACAATCAATCCATTTTATCGATTACAATAGTACAATAACAGATGTTATGTATTTTATATTCGATGACGGAGACGTGGACAGAGAGGAGGAGAATTAGTGTCCAACAGTGATCTCCTTTGATATCTCATTGCTTTATTGCGCACACACTCGGACCCGCCAGCGCAGTATTTGCACACATCGGAGTCGATTCCCAACACTGTTGACGGTTCCTAAACAATTGAACACTTAAGTCAGCTTGGTGCATTTATTCAAATAAGGGTGGCCAGGCAGTTATGACAGTTTTCGAAAATCGTCTCATGCAGATAAATACATCGACGTAACAAACACAACACATTGCGGGTCCCGCGAGAAACGTTGTGCATTATATAAGAACAAATCTTTGACCAGGTGCTTTTTATCTAAACCAGGTATACATCGTCAGGTTGAAGTAACCGTGATTGATGGCTATGCATGAGGCACAGCGTCTGAGCAGAGTTAAAATAGCCAACAATCCAGGCAAAATTTTCTCGGATATGACCTACAGAGTAGGGGTTATTCCAGGAGGTATGGCACCTCTGTACATTGACCCTTCCCATTCCCGCGATATGACCTACAGAGTAGGGGTTACTCCTGGAGACATGGCTTCTCCCTACCTTGACCCTTCCCATTCCCGCGATATGACCTACAGGGTACGGGGTTACTCCTGGAGACATGGCTCCTCCCCACCTTGACCCTTCCCATTCCCGCGATATGACCTACAGAGTAGGGGATTATCCCAGGAGGCATGGCTCCTCTCTAACTTGACCCTTCCCATTCCCGCGATATGACCTACAGAGGTTACAGCGTCCTACTTAACCAATCACACTCATACACGGCAATGATACACAACGCATAGATTGTAAATACAAACAATCCTGTGCACATGTTTAATACAAAAATCCTGCTCACATTGTAAATACAAACACTAGTGTACAAATTGTAAATAAAACAATCCTGTACACATTGTAAATACAAACAATCTTGTACAAATTGTAAATAAAACAATCCTGTACACACTTGTAAATCCAAAAACAATCCTGTACACATTGTAAATACAAAAACAATCCTGTACACATGTTTAATACAAAAATCCTGCTCACATTGTAATACAAACACTAGTGTACAAGTTGTAAATAAAAACACTAATGTACAAATTGTAAATAAAAACAATCCTGTACACATTGTAAATACAAACAATCTTTTACAAATTGTAAATAAAACAATCCTCTACACACTTGTAAATACAAAAACAATCCTGTACACATTGTAAATACAAAAACAATCCTGTACACATGTTTAATACACAAATCCTGCTCACATTGTAAATACAAAAACAATCCTGTACACATGTTTAATACAAAAATCCTGCTAACATTGCAAAAACAACCACTAGTGTACAAATTGTAAATAAAAACAATCCTGTACACATTGTAAATACAAACAATATTGTACAAATTGTAAATAAAAACAATCATGTACACATTGTAAATACAAACACTAGTGTACAAATTGTAAATAAAAGCAATCCTGTACACATTGTAAGTAAAAACAATCTTTTAAACATTGAAAATACAGAAAAATCATGTACACTTTGTAAATACAAACAAACATGTGTCTTGGTCTTGTCAAGTAGCGATATTGATGACGCATAACCCAAGAAAGCCACACTTCTCACACGAGACACACACATCTAGCCCAAAACGTGTTTTTCACAAGATGCAAATTGTAGTTTATTATGGTACACTAAAAAATTGACATATTGAGGCAATAAGGCACACGTATCATCAACATATTCAACACGTTTCACACGGAAACAATTACTCCGCATAGTCACACCAGACAAATTATTCCCCAATTTGCAATGGAATTTGAACAGAAGTATTTACCAATATACAGCTAGATATCTTATGTCAGCAGTGTACAAATACACCATTCCACACCCCGAGCTAACCTCCGCCCACGCTTGAATCCTGAGCAGTGAGTATGAAATTGACAATCATAGCTGATGGTAGGTACTAGTGAGAAGTACTCATCTGTGAAACTGACCAGAAAGTAACATGCTGCTTTGTTTGTCCGACTTGTTTGTCCGAGGTAACGCACGTGGAAGACCTTTTCTCGCCACATTATTGGATAAAAGCAACGGTAACGTCAATGAATGATGGACAGCCTAAATCGGTTTATTCCCAGAAGGTTGCGAATTTAAATCATCCACATCTCAATTGTCTTATATCTTCCGTTATTATATATGAACCCGTTTTAATTTCAGGCGGGCGTGTGGAGCTTATGATTAAACAATTAGAGAGTAAAATAAATGTTACTATTACTGTATCTGGATGTGTCTGGATCTGCAGAGGGAAGGAGGGAGGCTGGGCGTCCCCGGACCGGGATCCGCCGGGATCCCCTGGGAGCCGCTGGGATTCAAGCCGGATGCGGTGGAGATCACCCCCAGACATGCCGTGTGGGTTGAGATGCTGCTGACTCAGGCTCTTGGCATTGCTGGGATGTCCACCGTGCAAACCTCTCCTGGGATCACACGCTACAAGCCTGGCTTTTTTTTATCGTTACATAATGAAGGCTCTTGACAACAAAGACCCTCTTATTTCCTCATTGCCCCGCCATTTTTGTTTTCTTTTAAGTTCGGCAAGAGCCATTTCACAGAGATGGAATGGAGTGGGTGAGGGGTGTGGGAGGGGGGGGGGGCGGAGGTGGTGGTGAGTGGGGAGGAGGAGGGGGCGGGGCGGCGGTGTGGAAGCGGCAGTCAGTTATCTGGCGTTTGTCTAATTGCCTGCCTGTCGCTAATCAAGCAAGTCATCGCGAGATGCCTCCGGCTGCAGCCATCGGAGCCCCCGCATCGCTCCCCTGCCTCTCAGGACCGGCCCCGGCGGCGATGTGGCCATGTGGGACACCGGGGTGGTGGTGTGGTGGTGGTGGGGGCGGGGGGGGGGGGGGGGTATTCGATACCCCCGACCCTCTCCTTGCCACCTCCCCCCCCCTCCACCCCTGCGGCGGCTCCACCCCCGATGCTCGTCTCTAGACGCGGCTCAACGTTCTACTTCAAGTGGTACTTCGATCAAGCCGCTTCCCCCAGCACGCCTCCCCTGGCCCACACACGTCCAACAAACGCCTCCCCACGCCTCCCCACACATCCTCACGCCTCCCCTGGCCCACACACGTCCAACAACGCCTCCCCACGCCTCCCCACACCTCCTCACGTCTCCCCACGCCTCCCCACGTTGCCCTACGCTTCCATATGCTTTCACACGCCTCTCCACGTATCCCATTGTCTACCCACGCCTCTCCACGTATCCCATTGTCTACCCAAGCCTCCCCACGCCTCTCTACGCTATTCTACGATTCCCTACGCCTCCCAACGCCCGCGCACGCTATCCTACGTTCCCCTACAACTTCTCCCGCCTCCCTACGTCGGCCAGGTCTCCCCACGCTTCCCATTGTCTACCCACGCCTCCCCACGCATCGCCGGCCAAGCCTCTTTGCGCTTCTCAACGGCTCTCCACGCTTCTCCACGTTACCCCACGCAACTTACACTTCCCTACGCCTTGCACGTTGTGTCCAGCCCCCTTATCCCGCCCCGCTCCCGCCCTCGTCAGAGGGGGTAGAGTGGAACATGGGTATGTTGATGGAAAGGAATTGAAAATTTTTACATGAAAAAAGAGGAAACCATTTATATGTGACACACCTCAAAAAAATATATTACATTTATAAAAAAAAGAAATGAATCCTTTGGCGTTCGGATTAGTTGGACGGAGTGTATATTTTGCCGACGTGAGGAGATGTGTGTAAGGGGGGGGGGGGGGGGGGGGGGGGGGTAGGGAGGGAGCCAATCGCCTATAGCGTTACTATTGGTGAGGAGTTGTCGATGGGGGTTTCTGCGGGTGCGACATGGGAGTGGGCGATGGGGGGCTGGGGGTTGGATCGGGTGGGGTGGGTTTGGTGGTTGAAAGGGCTACATCGGGCTGGCGTAGGAAGGAAGGGAGAAAGGGAGAAAAGGAGGGAGGGAGGGGGGGGGGGGGGCGGCGGCGGGGCATGGACTGATGATGAGCGATGTTTGATCGCGCGGGCTGTCGCATTAGTCAGACCACACATAACGAGGCTGTAACGCACAGCCGCGGGCTGATATCTTAATCCAGGACGCGTCCCCCTGTTAATCCCGAGATCTGTATCCATCGCGGGGACACATCCACTTGGCCCCCTTGATGATGGCGCACCCCGTCCCCCGATACATCCCCCCCCACACCATCTCACCCTCGCCCCCCCCTCCCCCTCCCCCCCCTCCGCTCGCCCCGCCCCTCGCCCCCCCCCCCGCTCGCCCCGCCCCTCACAGCCCCAATCTCCACCCGTCGCCTCGCCGTGACGAGATGTTCTCAGTTGATTGGAGTTATCAGTCGGGGCGGGCGGGGCTGAGAGCTTGGCGGGCCGCTCTCCCTGTGGTGGCGGTGGTTATGCACTCCCATCGGGGGAAGAGGGGGGGGAGGGGAGGGGGGGGGCACAGCAACTGCGCTACGGCCGCCTACGTCACCAGCCCCCACATCTACCCCCATACCCCCCCCCCCCGCCCCCCCAGCGTGATAAAGATTTCCGGGGAAGTACTCCCGATCGGCGTGGCTGTCACCCTCACTCCTGCCCCTCCTCCGTCCCCCCCCCCCTCCCCGCCCCACCCGCACCCCAAGCGCACCCACACCAACCAACCCCCAACCCCTACGCGGATCATTAAAGAGAAGCTGTGATGGGGTGAAGTGCCAATTTACAGCATGAAGCTCGCTGATAGCACCACCAACATTTGCCTGACAAAAAAAACAGCCTCCAGCTCCAGCCCCCCTCCCCTCCCCTCCCCTCCCCTCCCCCACCGCCCCCCAGCTCCACCCCCCCGCGGCCAAAAACACTCCAACAAAAAGTGAATGAGCGAATTAAGCTGAGGGTGAACTCATCAAATCTAAGATGGCGGGGAAGATGCGATTCGAGGGTGAGACTTGCTTCCGGCGATTAGAACATGTTCATCTGCTTTTTATGATGACTCCAGTCATAACACCAATCGTGTTACATAAAGTCTGAGGCCTAAAAGTTGATTGCGTTTTCCGCTGATAAGGCGTTGTCATTACCAATCCCAGTCACTTTATCTGTCACTCACGTATATATACAGATTCTCCATTACAAACTCAGCCCCGGAAAGACTTCGCATCATGGTTGTAAGTAATAATATATTGTACGTATGAATACGTATGAAAGTGGAAGCTATGGTCGACTCAAAGCAGATAAGATAAAGCACACGGCTTCAGCAAAGGTAGCCTGCCTGATGTTGAGCCGCGTAATTTAGAATTTAAGGGTTTATCTCTCACAGCACTGCAAAATGATTTTAAATTGGTTAATTATATGTCATTAGATATAATATTAAAATCACGATCACTATTACAATAGCCTCTTATTCTCCGCATGTTCTGTGAGAAGAACAAGTTAGAGATCTCATATAGAGGACTACTAACAAGTATGCTCTCATATATTTAGTATAACTATCTTCTTGGCCGAGTTATATGGTATATTTGTGGATTCTTTTAGCATGTTTTGGCAAGTTCTTTGAATTGGGGACCGCCTCGATAGCTCAGAGGGTGAGATCCCATGTCATGTAGGGGGTTACCCCCGGGAACATGGCTCCATGCTCCCTTCCCTCTCCCATTGACGCGACATGACCAAATGGTGGTGAAAGTGGTCAAAGCGTCCTGACCGCATATGCAACCAACTTTGACTTGTCAGACATTTTGTGGACATGTCTTTTGATGCGTTCTTTGTAGTGTCTTCTTACGTATCGTGTCACTTGAAGTTTTTGTGGCGCTTCTTTTGGCGTTTATTTGGCTTTGGGGATTCTTTTGAGAAGTGTGTTTTGACATCCCTTGTGACGTATCCTTCTTTTGTCATGTCTCTTGACGTATTTTTGACATCCCTTGTGACGTATCTTTTTTTGTCGTGTCCGTTGACGTGTCTTTTGACATACCTTGTGACGTCTCTTTCTGTTGTCGTGTCTCGTGGCTTATCTTTTGACATCCCTTGTGACGTATCCTCCTTTTGTCATGTCCCTTGATGTATCCTTTGACACCCCTTTTGACGTATCCTTTTTTTGTCGTGTCTCTTGCCCTGGTTTTTGACGTATCTTTTTTCGTATCGTTTAACTTCTCTCTGCTGTGTATATGTTTTTTTGTAGCATCTTTCCCATATGTCATCTACTCGCTTGGCCAACTGCCATCAGCAACATGCATCAACGACAAATAAGTCCGTGAGTGTCACTCAAAGAACCAAACGGAGATACTCAGTCGATAATAAAAGGGACTTACTAAAACGCCAATTTTTGCCCTTCTAATTTAGTTCCATTCGCACGCCTCATTTTCATCGCCGCCAGCCACATTCTTTCGCCAGGGGGCGCTCATTAACCTGTGTTTATCGTCAACATCCACACAATGGTCTACTTCTTATGTCTGGTGGCGCTCTCATTCGATTGTCACCGATCACACACGCAATCTATTCTGCCCGTGAAAACCGTCCCGACATGCACCCCGGGGCAGACTTTTTGAGGGAATTAATTGCTCCCGGGTAGCACGCATGTACTGGCGCCCTTTTCGCTGTCTTTATCTTGGTAATACAATCGAACAAACATCTACAGATGTACCATAAAACACGTGCTTCCTTTCTGACCTCAAAGCAATGCAATTTGTAACTAAGGAATCCAAGGAATCATCATTTTACTTTAACTTGTGGACCTCGCCTACATCAAGGAGATCGCAACCCCGACCCTCACCCTCCTGGTGAGTGGAAGCCAATTCCTGCCGTACGGGAAGAGCTAATGAGAAAGTGTAGTCTAAAGATACGTTTCCTAAAAGGAAAAACATTATAGTTACGAAAAATAAAAAATCCGAAAGAAAAAAATATTTTAGGCTTAAAGACCCTATTGTCGCCCATAAGTGTACTTTCGGTGGGCGCAGATATTTAACTCCCCCTGGCCTCCTATCAACCAATCAGGATGAAGGACACTAGGCGGGTCACTACGTCACGGGAGCGGGTGATGGCGCACATGTGTATGTAAATGCAGGCCGGCAGATATAGAGAGGTTTCTAGTTCTATGATGAATTCACCTGTGGAATGTGCATATGAGGTTTTGTACACTCTGCAAAAGAAAAGGGGAGGTCCCTGATCAATAATGTATTTTGCAGCCGTGAACTGTTTAACACGTTTAATGCCTTCGTCACTGGGTAACCAGTTTTGACAGTGTCGACTGACTCGCCATCTAAATTTTACGTTAGGAACATTAAAATAATGACGGGGTTGCGTTGGGTGGAGGATGGTGTGCGTGTGTGGCGGGGGGGGGGGGGGAGGGTGGTAGCTGGTGAGCCGGGGTAGTCACCGGTTGAGAAGTCACACCGTTTCACTTGTGATAAGCAGGCACATAGAAAAAAATAAAGAGTTTACTTGATCCAGCCCAAACGCCTAGTTGTGATAACATAAACCAAATATCCTAAAGCCCTGGCAGCTATTATGATTGACGGCCGGTGAGTCATTTTTGAACTCACGAATCAAATACTGGAGGCCTGGTGACGCGCTGCAACAGCGGGCGGGCAAGGTGGGAAATATCGGACCGCTACCGTGACGTCATCATCAGCTGCAATGCGCTATCTCAATGACTGGGGCAGTGGTAAGCGTTCAATCGATGATTATCAAATCCATTAAAAAAAATTCCTTCTGGGAATGAACTCCTTTGGTTTCATGATTTCAATAAAAAAAACATTCATCGCTGGTCTTGGCTTTCCCTTTAACAGACCCATGCACCAGGTGACATCTAGGTAGAAGGTCCCATTGCGCAATGATACATTAGTTCAATAAGCTTACATCATTAAATATAAAAATGAAATCAACGCATCGATGGATCCTTTTGTAATGTGAATCGAGCTATCGTATACAATTTGAACCTTCACATTTATAGACGGTGGATATCGATCAGACACATCGGCCAGGTCGTGGAGTGCACGACGTAGTATCACGTGACAGCGGTCCATATTGCCAGACAGTTTCATCATTTTCACGTCCAAGTTTATCAAGTCGGTCTTCAATTAAAATCGATAACAATTACCGTCAGCTGAACAGTTTTGGAACCTTCGGATCATGATAAATATATCTTGATCGGTAAAGGTTCGTAAATGGCTATAATGGGAATCCTAGAAATAGTACATCGACAGCGATATAGGGAGTAAGAAAACGGGAAAGTGTTTAGAATTGCACATCGGCGGAGACTTTATTATCGACCAGCAGCTGACAGGTCACCAACTCTATCATTGCCACGACTTGGTGGCTACTGGCATGTGTAGGGGAAACGGGATGGCATGTGTAGGGGTGTACATGTTACATCTACTGGCATGTGTAGGGGTGTACATGTTTATCATTGCCACGACTTGGTGGCTACTGGCATGTGTAGGGGTGTACATGTTTATCATTGCCACGACTTGGTGGCTACTGGCATGTGTAGGGGTGTACATGTTTATCATTGCCACGACTTGGTGGCTGCTGGCATGTGTAGGGGTGTACATGTTTATCATTGCCACGACTTGGTGGCTACTGGCATGTGTAGGGGTGTACATGTTTACCATTGCCACGACTTGGTGGCTACTGGCATGTGTAGGGGTGTACATGTTTATCATTGCCACGACTTGGTGGCCACTGGCATGTGTAGGGGTGTACATGTTTTTTTTATCTCGCCACGACTTGGTGGCAACTGGCATGTGTAGGGGTGTACATGTTTATCATTGCCACGACTTGGTGGCTACTGGCATGTGTAGGGGTGTACATGTTTATCATTGCCACGACTTGGTGGCTGCTGGCATGTGTAGGAGTGTACACGTTTATCATTGCCACGACTTGGTGGCTACTGGCATGTGTAGGGGTGTACATGTTTATCATTGCCACGACTTGGTGGCTACTGGCATGTGTAGGGGTGTACATGTTTATCATTGCCACGACTTGGTGGCCACTGGCATGTGTAGGGGTGTACATGTTTTTTTTATCTTGCCACGACTTGGTGGCAACTGGCATGTGTAGGGGTGTACATGTTTATCATTGCCACGACTTGGTGGCTACTGGCATGTGTAGGGGTGTACATGTTTATCATTGCCACGACTTGGTGGCTGCTGGCATGTGTAGGAGTGTACACGTTTATCATTGCCACGACTTGGTGGCTACTGGCATGTGTAGGGGTGTACATGTTTATCATTGCCACGACTTGGTGGCTACTGGCATGTGTAGGGGTGTACATGTTTATCATTGCCACGACTTGGTGGCTACTGGCATGTGTAGGGGTGTACATGTTTATCATTGCCACGACTTGGTGGCTGCTGGCATGTGTAAGGGTGTACATGTTTATCATTGCCACGACTTGGTGGCTACTGGCATGTGTAGGGGTGTACATGTTTATAATTGCCACGACTTGGTGGCTACTGGCATGTGTAGGGGTGTACATGTTTACCATTGCCACGACTTGGTGGCTATTGGCATGTGTAGGGGTGTTCATGTTTATCATTGCCACGACTTGGTGGCTACTGGCATGTGTAGGGGTGTACATGTTTATCATTGCCACGAATTGGTGGCTTCTGGCATGTGTAGGGGTGTACATGTTTATCATTGAACCGACTTGGTGGCTACTGGCATGTGTAGGGGTGTACATGGATATCATTGCCACGACTGGGTGGCTACTGGCAGGTGTAGGGGTGTACATGTTTATCATTGCCACGACTTGGTGGCTACTGGCATGTGTAGGGGTGTACATGTTACATCTACTGGCATGTGTAGGGGTGTACATGTTTATCATTGAACCGACTTGGTGGCTACTGGCATGTGTAGGGGTGTACATGGATATCATTGCCACGACTTGGTGGCAACTGGCATGTGTAGGGGTGTACATGTTTATCATTGCCACGACTTGGTGGCTACTGGCATGTGTAGGGGTGTACATGTTTATCATTGCCACGACTTGGTGGCTACTGGCATGTGTAGGGGTGTACATGTTTATCATTGCCACGACTTGGTGGCTACTGGCATGTGTAAGGGTGTACATGTTTATCATTGCCACGACTTGGTGGCTACTGGCACGTGTAGGGGTGTACATGTTTATCATTGCCACGACTTGGTGGCTACTGGCATGTGTAGGGGTGTACATGGATATCATTGCCACGACTTGGTGGCCACTGGCATGTGTAGGGGTGTACATGTTTATCATTGAACCGACTTAGTGGCTACTGGCATGTGTAAGGGTGTACATGTTTATCATTGCCACGACTTGATGGCTACTGGCATGTGTAAGGGTGTACATGTTTATCATTGCCACGACTTGATGGCTACTGGCATGTGTAAGGGTGTACATGTTTATCATTGCCACGACTTGGTGGCAACTGGCATGTGTAGGGGTGTACATGTTTATCATTGCCACGACTTGGTGGCTACTGGCATGTGTAGGGGTGTACATGTTTATCATTGCCACGACTTGGTGGCTACTGGCATGTGTAAGGGTGTACATGTTTATCATTGCCACGACTTGGTGGCTACTGGCATGTGTAGGGGTGTACATGTTTATCATTGCCACGACTTGGTGGCTACTGGCATGTGTAGGGGTGTACATGGATATCATTGCCACGACTTGGTGGCCACTGGCATGTGTAGGGGTGTACATGTTTATCATTGCCACGACTTGATGGCTACTGGCATGTGTAGGGGTGTACATGTTTATCATTGCCACGACTTGGTGGCTACTGGCATGTGTAGGGGTGTACATGTTTATCATTGCCACGACTTGGTGGCTACTGGCATGTGTAGGGGTGTACATGGATATCATTGCCACGACTTGATGGCTACTGGCATGTGTAGGGGTGTACATGTTTATCATTGCCACGACTTGATGGCTACTGGCATGTGTAAGGGTGTACATGTTTATCATTGCCACGACTTGATGGCTACTGGCATGTGTAAGGGTGTACATGTTTATCATTGCCACGACTTGGTGGCAACTGGCATGTGTAGGGGTGTACATGTTTATCATTGCCACGACTTGGTGGCTACTGGCATGTGTAGGGGTGTACATGGATATCATTGCCACGACTTGGTGGCCACTGGCATGTGTAGGGGTGTACATGTTTATCATTGCCACGACTTGGTGGCTACTGGCATGTGTAAGGGTGTACATGTTTATCATTGCCACGACTTGGTGGCTACTGGCATGTGTAAGGGTGTACATGTTTATCATTGCCACGACTTGATGGCTAATGGCATGTGTAAGGGTGTACATGTTTATCATTGCCACGACTTGGTGGCAACTGGCATGTGTAGGGGTGTACATGTTTATCATTGCCACGACTTGGTGGCTACTGGCATGTGTAGGGGTGTACATGTTTATCATTGCCACGACTTGGTGGCTACTGGCATGTGTAGGGGTGTACATGTTTATCATTGCCACGACTTGGTGGCTACTGGCATGTGTAGGGGTGTACATGTTTATCATTGCCACGACTTGGTGGCTATTGGCATGTGTAGGGGTGTACATGTTTATAATTGCCACGACTTGGTGGCTACTGGCATGTGTAGGGGTGTACATGTTTATCATTGCCACGACTTGGTGGCTACTGGCATGTGTAGGGGTGTACATGTTTATCATTGCCACGACTTGGTGGCTACTGGCATGTGTAGGGGTGTACATGTTTATCATTGCCACGACTTGGTGGCTACTGGCATGTGTAGGGGTGTACATGTTTATCATTGCCACGACTTGGTGGCTACTGGCAATGTGTAGGGGTGTACATGTTTATCATTGCCACGACTTGGTGGCTACTGGCATGTGTAGGGGTGTACATGTTTATCATTGCCACGACTTGGTGGCTACTGGCATGTGTAGGGGTGTACATGTTTATCATTGCCACGACTTGGTGGCCACTGGCATGTGTAGGGGTGTACAAGTTTATCATTGCCACGACTTGGTGGCTACTGGCATGTGTAGGGGTGTACATGTTTATCATTGCCACGACTTGGTGGCTGCTGGCATGTGTAGGGGTGTACATGTTTATCATTGCCACGACTTGGTGGCTACTGGCATGTGTAGGGGTGTACATGTTTATCATTGCCACGACTTGGTGGCTACTGGCATGTGTAGGGGTGTACATGTTTATCATTGCCACGACTTGGTGGCTACTGGCAATGTGTAGGGGTGTACATGTTTATCATTGCCACGACTTGGTGGCTACTGGCAATGTGTAGGGGTGTACATGTTTACCATTGCCACGACTTGGTGGCTATTGGCATGTGTAGGGGTGTACATGTTTATCATTGCCACGACTTGGTGGCTACTGGCATGTGTAGGGGTGTACATGTTTATCATTGCCACGACTTGGTGGCTACTGGCAGGTGTAGGGGTGTACATGTTTATCATTGCCACGACTTGGTGGCTACTGGCAGGTGTAGGGGTGTACATGTTTATCATTGCCACGACTTGGTGGCTACTGGCATGTGTAGGGGTGTACATGTTTATCATTGCCACGACTTGGTGGCTACTGGCAGGTGTAGGGGTGTACATGTTTATCATTGCCACGACTTGGTGGCTACTGGCATGTGTAGGGGTGTACATGTTTATCATTGCCACGACTTGGTGGCTGCTGGCATGTGTAGGGGTGTACATGTTTATCATTGCCACGACTTGGTGGCTATTGGCATGTGTAGGGGTGTACATGTTTATCATTGCCACGACTTGGTGGCTACTGGCATGTGTAGGGGTGTACATGTTTATCATTGCCACGACTTGGGGGCTACTGGCATGTGTAGGGGTGTACATGTTTACCATTGCCACGACTTGGTAGCTACTGGCATGTGTAGGGGTGTACATGTTTATCATTGCCACGACTTGGTGGCCACTGGCATGTGTAGGGGTGTACATGTTTATCATTGCCACGACTTGGTGGCTACTGGCATGTGTAGGGGTGTACATATTTATAATTGCCACGACTTGGTGGCTACTGGCATGTGTAGGGGTGTACATGTTTATCATTGCCACGACTTGGTGGCTACTGGCAATGTGTAGGGGTGTACATGTTTATCATTGCCACGACTTGGTGGCTACTGGCATGTGTAGGGGTGTACATGTTTATCATTGCCACGACTTGGTGGCTATTGGCATGTGTAGGGGTGTACATGTTTATCATTGCCACGACTTGGTGGCAACTGGCATGTGTAGGGGTGTACATGTTTATCATTGCCACGACTTGGTGGCTACTGGCATGTGTAGGGGTGTACATGTTTATCATTGCCACGACTTGGTGGCTACTGGCAGGTGTAGGGGTGTACATGTTACATCTACTGGCATGTGTAGGGGTGTACATGTTACATCTACTGGCATGTGTAGGGGTGTACATGTTTACCATTGCCACGACTTGGTGGCTATTGGCATGTGTAGGGGTGTACATGTTTATCATTGCCACGACTTGGTGGCTACTGGCATGTGTAGGGGTGTACATGTTTATCATTGCCACGACTTGGTGGCTACTGGCATGTGTAGGGGTGTACATATTTATCATTGCCACGACTTGGTGGCTACTGGCAATGTGTAGGGGTGTACATGTTTATCATTGCCACGACTTGGTGGCTATTGGCATGTGTAGGGGTGTACATGTTTATAATTGCCACGACTTGGTGGCTACTGGCATGTGTAGGGGTGTACATGTTTATCATTGCCACGACTTGGTGGCTACTGGCAATGTGTAGGGGTGTACATGTTTATCATTGCCACGACTTGGTGGCTATTGGCATGTGTAGGGGTGTACATGTTTATAATTGCCACGACTTGGTGGCTACTGGCATGTGTAGGGGTGTACATGTTTATCATTGCCACGACTTGGTGGCTACTGGCATGTGTAGGGGTGTATTTATCATTGCCACGACTTGGTGGCTACTGGCATGTGTAGGGGTGTACATGTTTATCATTGCCACGACTTGGTGGCTACTGGCATGTGTAGGGGTGTACATGTTTACCATTGCCACGACTTGGTGGCTATTGGCATGTGTAGGGGTGTACATGTTTATCATTGCCACGACTTGGTGGCTACTGGCATGTGTAGGGGTGTACATGTTTATCATTGCCACGACTTGGTGGCTACTGGCAGGTGTAGGGGTGTACATGTTTATCATTGCCACGACTTGGTGGCTACTGGCAGGTGTAGGGGTGTACATGTTTATCATTGCCACGATTTGGTGGCTACTGGCATGTGTAGGGGTGTACATGTTTATCATTGCCACGACTTGGTGGCTACTGGCAGGTGTAGGGTTGTACATGTTTATAATTGCCACGACTTGGTGGCTACTGGCATGTGTAGGGGTGTACATGTTTATCATTGCCACGACTTGGTGGCTATTGGCATGTGTAGGGGTGTACATGTTTATCATTGCCACGACTTGGTGGCTACTGGCATGTGTAGGGGTGTACATGTTTATCATTGCCACGACTTGGTGGCTACTGGCATGTGTAGGGGTGTACATGTTTACCATTGCCACGACTTGGTGGCTACTGGCATGTGTAGGGGTGTACATGTTTATCATTGCCACGACTTGGTGGCCACTGGCATGTGTAGGGGTGTACATGTTTATCATTGCCACGACTTGGTGGCTACTGGCATGTGTAGGGGTGTACATGTTTATCATTGCCACGACTTGGTGGCTACTGGCAGGTGTAGGGGTGTACATGTTACATCTACTGGCATGTGTAGGGGTGTACATGTTACATCTACTGGCATGTGTAGGGGTGTACATGTTTACCATTGCCACGACTTGGTGGCTATTGGCATGTGTAGGGGTGTACATGTTTATCATTGCCACGACTTGGTGGCTACTGGCATGTGTAGGGGTGTACATGTTTATCATTGCCACGACTTGGTGGCTACTGGCATGTGTAGGGGTGTACATATTTATCATTGCCACGACTTGGTGGCTACTGGCAATGTGTAGGGGTGTACATGTTTATCATTGCCACGACTTGGTGGCTATTGGCATGTGTAGGGGTGTACATGTTTATAATTGCCACGACTTGGTGGCTACTGGCATGTGTAGGGGTGTACATGTTTATCATTGCCACGACTTGGTGGCTACTGGCAATGTGTAGGGGTGTACATGTTTATCATTGCCACGACTTGGTGGCTATTGGCATGTGTAGGGGTGTACATGTTTATAATTGCCACGACTTGGTGGCTACTGGCATGTGTAGGGGTGTACATGTTTATCATTGCCACGACTTGGTGGCTACTGGCATGTGTAGGGGTGTACATGTTTATCATTGCCACGACTTGGTGGCTACTGGCATGTGTAGGGGTGTACATGTTTATCATTGCCACGACTTGGTGGCTACTGGCATGTGTAGGGGTGTAGGGCCCAGCTGTGTGACATTACTAAAGTGAAGTGACCTTGGCCCCAGCTGAGTGACATTGGTCTCAGCTGAGTGGCATTGGTCCTAGCTAAGTGACATTGGTCCCCGCTGAGTGACATTACTCAAGTGAACTTGGTCCCCGCTGAGTGACATTACTGAAGTGACCTTGGTCCCCGTTGAGTGACATTACTGAAGTGACCTTGGTCTCCGCTGAGTGACATCGGTCTAAGTTGGGATTCATACTGATACCGTAACTGGGCTACCACTTGACCTTGACCTTCCTGTCATAAAGACCATATCAACAAACCCTCGCCGGTTCGACCCAGTTATAACAAACAATGGAAGAAAAACAACATCCGCCGCGTTGATTGATGGGAAAACTATTTAGGCAACGCGTCATTAAGTGTCTCTTTGCAAATGTATTTACAGAGTACCTTTGACAGCAGAACGAGAAACTAATTGACGGTGCTTAGACAAAAAAACACACACCTCACAGTGAATGGTCTGTCATCGAACCCTGTTACCCATGCCGGAGACAAAACACATCAAGCTAGCAGCGCTAAAAAACGTATCGTCTTTAAAACTAATTACGTCAGAGTTTCAATGCATTCTTGCGTTGGGCGATAATAGGGGAGGCGAAGAGGCGCTAATAGGGGAGGTGGAAGGGGGCAATATGGGCTAGGAGCGGCAGGGATGCCAGGGGACCTACTTGAGTGGCGCCGACGATCCGCTAACCTGCCGTGATTTGTTGCGACCTCGGCGAGGTCTGAGGTTAATACCTTCAATACAAGTAAGATTTTTTAGCGGGTTCGGTGTAGATTTGCCTGAAAATGGCGCTGCGGTGAGTGAGCGAGTCCCTCCCGCCCATGGAGTGCCCTGGACTTTATGGGCGGTTCTTAAAGTCTAAACGAACGGCGAAAGCAGGGACCAAAAACACATGATGACCGACCTGTCGTCTCCCGCCGAATGTCAATACATCGTCTGCGGTGTAAAGCTATATCAAGCCGATGTCTTCCAATGGTTTTGTTGTGTGTTTTGGCTTTTGGCCGATCTAGGGTGCTGAGGGGTGTTTTAGATATGTGGCCGTTCGGGGGTGATGTACACACGCTACCTTCTACCCGCTCACCCCCACCCCCTACCTTTCTTCCCTTGTCCAGCCTCCCGACCCTTCTCTTCCCCTCCTCCGCCTCCCGTCCCTTGCTCTCCCCCGCTTCCCTTCCCTCCCCCACCTCCCCCGTCTCCCCTCCCTCCCCTCCCCCGCTTCCCTGTCTCCCTACCCTTTTCCCTCCTCCCGCCTTCCCTCCCTTCACCTGCCTCCCCTCCCCTCACCTGCCTCCCCTCCCCCCGCTTCCCTGCCTCCCTACCCTTTCCCTCCCCCGCCTCCCGACCCTCCCCCTCCTCCCTCACCTCCCTCCCCCGTCGTTCCTCACGTTTTCTGTGGGGAGGGATATCCGTCGTCTCCGTGCGCCAGGACGTTTAGGACGGGAGCTGGCTGCCGTCGCTTTCAGTAGGTGTGGAGAGAGAGGCATTATGGGCGGTGAAGTTTACTGGCCGAAGTGACTCAGGCGCCACCGTGTCTCGTGGTTTGCTTCAGCCCCCAGGGGGTGAGGGAAAACCTGGGGGGGGGGGGAGGTGGTCGGTACAGAGGGATGGCAGGGACAGACGAGACAGGAGGGTGGACCGGGAGGTGGGGGGGGGGGGAGTGTAGCACATTTGCCGAGAGGGCAATATCCTAATGCAGTGCCAAGTTGGCAGATCTCGCCAAGATCGCGCCATGATCGCGTCACACGTGGTTTTGCCATGCCGCCATCCGGGCCTGCCCCAGTATATATATAACGCGCAGTGGGCGGCGGGCGGCGGGCTCTAAAACCCCAAATGTTTCCAAATAGATCTGATATAATGAGATTATATTTCCTCGCTAAAACGATATTTGGCGTCTGCCTTTCGTCAGGCCGGGCTGATAGCTATAGCCTACCGGCTTTCTCGTCGGCGGCCGGGTCCCATGCCTGCAGTGCTTACATGTCCGCTGAATGATACCCGACCAGCAGCCTGCCATGCAGACCGCCGTCCCCCCCTCCCCCACCTCCACCACCATCTACAAGCCCCCCCACCTCCACTCCCCCCCCCACACACACACACAACCACCCACCCCAAAGACTGCCGACAGCTCCAAGCCCGATCAGGCCCGAGCATGCAGCAACGTGATCGACAGAGAGAACCCAGCCACCACCGACAAGAGTCCGCCCTTCTCCTCCTCTCCTTTCCCCCCTCCCCTCCCCACCACCACCACCCCCATGCCCCACCGCCTCCCCTATCACCACCGTCTCCCCCTATCAGCACCGCCATCACCAACCCCACCACCACCCCCACGTACCCCCGTGGCCGCCACTCCGGGACTATGATTACACTTTAATTAAGAAATCGAGTCGTTCGCACCTTATCACCTGATGCGAACGTCAGCAGCGCGGGAAAACAAGACGCCGTCGAGACAAAAGCCGTCTGCTCCCGGCGGCTGGAACACCCGTAGGCGGGCCGCCTAAAAGCCGGAAACAGTTATATCTCTGGAGACTCGAGCTGGCGGGGGAAAAAAAGCGGAAACAAAAAACTATCTCTGCCTCACTCCCCACCTCGTCTCTCCACCATGCGCAAAAATATGACATGCCTGGTGAATGGTGCATGGGAGGAAGAAGGTGAATATTTCTGCACCTAGGCGGTACTGACACGGGGGTGTTTGCAGGTAGGGGTGGGGGGGGGGGGGGTCAGCCGGGGGCCGCTGAGTGACCTGGAAGTCATAATCGCCCCATATAACGATGTGACAACATGTCTTTGAAGACAAATCTAACGCTGAATGGCTGACATCCGTCCGTCTGCGTAACATACTGGGAACAAGACTGCTCGAGATCGAGTCTCTGGATGCGATCACAAAGCTCCAATGACGTGGCTGCAGGACGGGCAAAGACCGGACCGAGTGCTGTCCATCTTACAGCCACATAACTGGGGCCGGCGATCGCAATGCCTTGAATTTCGGATCGGGTTTGCAAAGTAGTAACGTTAGAATGAACAAGAAGCGCATGATGGCAAAGCGACTTGCAGGTGCGTTCGAGCCAAGCCAATGCCATGGCGGGATTGGAGAATATCGCGTCGGATAGGGCGACGATTGAATTTTCGGACTTGCCGCTCCCTGGTCATTGCAGTGGTTGATATCTCGAGAATCGAAATAAATAATACCTCGTGAAACTCTACACTGACATATTAAGTTAGTTTCAGGGTGTATGGAACACGTTCATAAAAAAAAATCGAAGGCGGCGTCGGGGGGGGGGGGCTTTTCCCGTATTTTGCTATTAGTGCGCATTGAGTTAAGAGGCTTACTCTAGTAGTAGTGTAGTTGGCTCCAGGCCCGAATGGACGCCGAAACAGTTACAAGCCGAACTGACGGGATTCGAACTGGCGACCCTTCGCATCCAGGGCGAACACCGACCGCACGAGGCCAAAGGGAATTTCCCTCGTTTGGCCCGAGGCTCTTGGTGTCTTTTATTTACCCGGCCTTGGCCGAGATATCGCATAAGTATAAGTACAATAATTAATAAACTGCACACTAATAGCGTTGAGTTTAATAAACTGCACCTTAAAAGACGAGTTTAATAAACTGCACTTTAATAGACGAGTTTAATAAACTGCACTTTAATAGACTGCTGCTTAAGAAACTGTATTTTAATAGACCAGTTTAAGAGACTGTATTTTAATAGATTGCAGTTCCAGAGACCGCACTTTGATATTAAAGAGACTGAAGGCATGTCAGTGACAACAGTTATATGAGAGGACGGCTTGACTGATTACCAACAGGAGCACACAGTTTACGTGTTGCGGGTGGTGGGTTTTGATAATAAGGCAGGAGACTGCGAGGCGACCACGGTAAGTACGACAAACACATTGCATGACATCTTAAAAATAATATATTATGCCACATATATTAAGTTAAGCAGCATAAAATTAATTAAATTATGCAGTATAAAGCATAAAACCGTACCAGTAAAATATGCAGTTACCGTAGCGAATCCAGGGGGTGCACAGGGGGCACGTGCCCCCCCCCCCCGACTTTTGCTGGAAAATAGGCGAAAAAAACGGGGAAATAAATGGTGTCCCCCCCCCCCTCCCCCGCCCCCTTCGTAAATTCCTAGATCCGCCACTCAGATGGCACATTACACACTGTTTGAACAGGAAATTTCATCCTTTGACCGCTGGCTTTGGCATTAACCTCCGCGGACTCGTGAAGGTACCACCGAGGCGGTAGCGGTGACGGGGGGGGGGGGGTATTGGTTAGCCGGCAGACTTTGTCATCCTGTGTGAGATGGAAACTGAAGGCAGACCCGAGAAACGCATCCATCAGCACTTGAAATTAGACTCCGATGTGGGTCAGGCCATAGCTTGCGGGGGTGAGGAGGGAGGGTCAGGGGCGGGTGGTCAGGGTGGTGCCTTGGCGGCCGGCAGAGGTTCGGGGTGGGCGCCGAGGGAGGGGAGGGAGGGGAGGTGGGCGTTCCCGGGGGGGGGGGGTGGCGGCCACTGGAGGTTGGGGTGGGCGCCGAGGGAGGGGGGGGAGGTGGAGAGGGGTCACTGAAGGGCGTAGTCAGAGTCAGAGGGGGGGGGGCTTGGCGGCCGGCAGAGGTTGGGGGTGGGCGCAGAGGCGGGACGGGAGGTGAGGGGCGGGGTAAGGGGGGGGGGGTAGCATGGGTGACACGCAAGGACTGGACACCGTGATATTTCACGGCTGGAAGCCCTCTTATGGGGTTCGTCAGCGGATCCCTCGGAGGACGTTATTTAGAATGTGCCATCGCCACATCGTCGCGGCGTGATCGGTGATGATCTGTCAAACTGCGCCATATCATCAGCATCATCATCTCTATACCCTACACCTACCGCGACTCACCAACCCATCCACCCACCCGCCTGCCCACCCGCCCACCAATCCCCATCCCATCCCAGCCAAGGCCTCATCATCTCGTCGATGACCCCTCCCGCGCACCTCCATGACCGCCACCCCCACCACCGCCACCGCCACCCCCGTGGCCGCCACCCCCGTGGCCGCCACCCCCGTGGCCGCCACCCCCACCCCAACCCCTACCCTTCCATATCCCCTCCCGCGCTGTATTTCTATAGGGTTTCTATTCCACTTCCGCTTCCGGTGGCGACCATCTTATATCTCAAACCACGTGACCTTTCTCGCGAGAGCCGCCCACATCCCCCCCCCCTACCCCCCGCTCCCCCACGGGACGCGACCCTAGTTAATGTAACTGTCAACGCGGAAATATTGAATCCGAGGAGGAGGTGCTTTAAGACAAAGGACCACACCCTCTATAGCCTACTTCACCCCCCCCCACGCCCCCCCCCCCCAACACCCTCCGCAGTCCCCCTGACCGCGGTCTCCCCCGGGCTGGCCCCTATCGTCGTCCCCATCCTAAGGGTGGATGGGCGCTGGCCGCTGACGGGAGGCTTTCGACAGGTCATTACGGTAGCCGGGGACGTTGGGGAGACCCGCGAGGGAGGGGAAGGTGGGAGGGCGTGGGTTGGTGGGTGCGGGGGTGGGTGGGTGTATGGGATGGAGGGGAGACGGGTGGTGGTAGACTGAGAGAGTATTGCCGGGGTGAGAGCACTGACCGCTTGGGGAGGTTGAAGGGAATTAAAGTTTGTTCTTTTAATACAAAAGAGAGACAGTGAGGGGTGGGTGGGATGGTGGGTGGGTGGGAAAGGATGGGGGGAGGGTATGAGTGTGTGTGGCGAGAGGTGGGGGTGGCGGTGGAGGCTTAAGAAAGGTACAGGGTTATCTGCTCTGTCCTTGTAGATTATTGCTATAGTCAAACGTGACTCCTCCCCCTATCTACCCTCCCCTTCCCCTCACACCTTCCCCTCTCCCCCCAGAGGGTCGCCTTGGTGACTCCCACTTCCCACATGGGCGTTCGTCGCTGAAATTAAACCAGCCTAGGAATTTTCACTTTCTTGCCCTGCCTCAATATACTGCCTCTAGTCAACGCCCAGAGACACTGAATGAGGTTGAAGGACTGGAAGGTGTGTGTGTGAGCGGGTGGGAGGAGGGGGGGAGGGGGGGGTAGGGAAGTGGGGGGCTGGGTGAATGGTGCATTGAACAGATGGGTGAGACTTATTATTATCATAATCCCCCCGCCCAACCACCACCACCGCGCGATGCGAATTCAACGTCCACAAAACCCGGCTTATCACCGCTACCTCCAGCAGCCGTGGAGCCTCGTTCTGGTTGGCACTGCATCAAGTCGGGCCTTCGATAGCATCAACCTCAAGCTCCTCCCAAAAAAACCTATCAGAGGGAGTTCGGTCCCCTTTCAACCTCTGATGACGTCTTCCATCATAACAGATGGCAGATTTCCACACGCTCGCAAGATTTGCGATCGGGTTATTTACACCATGAAGCCTCGTGGCCGTACCTTGGTGCGGTCTGCAGCGCCGCCTAGTGGAAGAGTGAGTGGCGACCAAAAAGGGTTACTTATTGACAGCATAAGCCGCCTATGCCTGACCTGTTTTTGCCTTAATCATACTGATTCTCTAGTAGTTAATAACAACGCGATTAATATATGCATTCCAAGCGCCGCGTAGCGGGAGAATGTCAAACTAACACAATACACCACAGGGCCTTTCTGCTTGTGTGCACAAGAGTGGCATAAAATAACAATTCATTATCAAGATTCATTTACATCTTACCGGAGTCCAGTACTTACTCCATCGCCATGACCACAAGGTAAAATCCCTATCTGGATCTCTCCATCTAGTACTCTATGAACGTTTCCTCGTTCCGGACATTTAGAAACAGGTTAAAGTACAACTCCCGTTGGGTGTCCAACACGTGTGACTTCTCCAGCACTTAATTAACTTGAAGCGGTCTACATGTTGAAGGCCACACACATTCCCTCGACCCGATCCCTCACACGCACGCCCCCCACCCTTCCCCCCATCCCCATCCCGCCACCCTTGACCTCCTCCACCCCCACCCCCTCCCGCCACCCTTCACCCACCACGTACTAACCTCCCACCCCCCGCCTCCCGCCCCTTCACCCCTCCACCACCACCCTTTACCCCACTCAAACTCACCTCCCCCCTCCTCCCTCCCTCACCCTACCATTCACCCCACCCCCCCCGCCACCACCCACGCCCCTCCACACGTTCCCGCTGACGCCCAGCAGTTGATGCAGACGCCAGCCGCCGGGATGATGTCCAGAGAGGTCCGGAGTGACAGTCAGCTGGTCTGACAAATAGTGGCACGCTCGCAGACCAAGTGGATCCAGAGATCCGGAATGTACGCCAGGCTTCAGTCCCAATCCCGCTGGCATTGATGCAGCTGGTGCCGGACCGACGGCGACAGCTATCCGGATCTGAGACAGAGTCCTGCGACACAACTCAATCCGGGACACGCTGCAGATCCCGACTGTCGGGATCAACATGGCTGCTGAGTGGATTGAGATGACAATTTGATAGCGACATTAATTTAGAATTAGTCGGATTTCAGCCTCGTGGCGAATAGAAATGATTGAAATAGTTAAAGCCACTTTTGTGCATATATGAAGGCTATCATTGATTGACCAAATAACCTTCGGGGACTCTATCTAAGCGGATTCTTACAGGATCTGTAGCTGAGCCGCATAGCCACTGAGCTGAGCCACTGAGCTGAGCCACTGAGCTGAGCCACTGAGCTGAGCCTCTGAGTTGAGCCTCTGAGCTGAGCCACCGCGCTGAGCCACTGAGCTGAGCCACTGAGTTGAGCCACTGAGCTGAGCCACCGCGCTGAGCCACTGAGCTGAGCCACTGAGCTGAGCCACTGAGCTGAGCCTCTGAGTTGAGCCACTGAGCTGAGCCACCGCGCTGAGCCACTGAGCTGAGCCACTGAGCTGAGCCTCTGAGTTGAGCCACTGAGCTGAGCCACCGCGCTGAGCCACTGAGCTGAGCCACTGAGCTGAGCCACTGAGCTGAGCCTCTGAGTTGAGCCTCTGAGCTGAGCCACCGCGCTGAGCCACTGAGCTGAGCCACTGAGTTGAGCCACTGAGCTGAGCCACCGCGCTGAGCCACTGAGCTGAGCCACTGAGCTGAGCCACTGAGCTGAGCCACTGAGTTGAGCCACTGACTTGAGCCTCTGAGCTGAGCCACTGAGCAGAGCCACTGAGCTGAGCCACTGAGCTGAGCCTCTGAGCTGAGCCACTGAGCTGAGCCACTGAGCTGAGCCACCGCGCTGAGCCTCTGAGTTGAGCCACTGAGCTGAGCCACCGCGCTGAGCCTCTGAGCTGAGCCTCTGAGCTGAGCCACTGAGCTGAGCCACTGAGCTGAGCCTCTGAGCTGAGCCTCTGAGTTGAGCCACTGAGCTGAGCCACTGAGCAGACCCACTGAGCTGAGCCTCTGAGCTGAGCCACTGAGCTGAGCCACTGAGCTGAGCCTCTGAGCTGAGCCACTGAGCTGAGCCTCTGAGCTGAGCCACTGAGCTGAGCCTCTGAGATGAGCCTCTGAGCTGAGCCACTGAGCTGAGCCTCTGAGCTGAGCCTCTGAGCTGAGCCACTGAGTTGAGCCACTGAGCTGAGCCACTGAGTTGAGCCTCTGAGCTGAGCCACTGAGTTTAGCCACTGAGCTGAGCCACCGCGCTGAGCCTCTGAGCTGAGCCACTGACTTGAGCCTCTGAGTTGAGCCACTGAGCTGAGCCTCTGAGTTGAGCCACTGAGCTGAGCCACCGCGCTGAGCCTCTGAGCTGAGCCTCTGAGCTGAGCCACTGAGCAGAGCCACTGACTTGAGCCTCTGAGCTGAGCCACTGAGTTGAGCCACTGAGCTGAGCCACCGCGCTGAGCCTCTGAGCTGAGCCACTGACTTGAGCCTCTGAGTTGAGCCACTGAGCTGAGCCACTGAGCTGAGCCTCTGAGCTGAGCCACTGAGCTGAGCCACCGCGCTGAGCCTCTGAGCTGAGCCACTGAGCTGAGCCTCTGAGCTGAGCCTCTGAGCTGAGCCACTGAGCTGAGCCTCTGAGCTGAGCCTCTGAGCTGAGCCACTGAGCTGAGCCACTGAGCTGAGCCTCTGAGTTGAGCCACTGAGCTGAGCCACCGCGCTGAGCCTCTGAGCTGAGCCTCTGAGCTGAGCCACTGAGCTGAGCCACTGAGCTGAGCCTCTGAGCTGAGCCACTGAGCTGAGCCTCTGAGCTGAGCCTCTGAGCTGAGCCACTGAGTTGAGCCACTGAGCTGAGCCACTGAGTTGAGCCTCTGAGCTGAGCCACTGAGTTGAGCCACTGAGCTGAGCCACCGCGCTGAGCCTCTGAGCTGAGCCACTGACTTGAGCCTCTGAGTTGAGCCACTGAGCTGAGCCACCGCGCTGAGCCTCTGAGCTGAGCCACTGACTTGAGCCTCTGAGTTGAGCCACTGAGTTGAGCCACTGAGTTGAGCCACTGAGCTGAGCCACCGCGCTGAGCCTCTGAGCTGAGCCTCTGAGCTGAGCCACTGAGCAGAGCCACTGAGCTGAGCCACTGAGCTGAGCCACTGAGTTGAGCCTCTGAGCTGAGCCACTGACTTGAGCCTCTGAGTTGAGCCACTGAGCTGAGCCACCGCGCTGAGCCTCTGAGCTGAGCCACTGAGCAGAGCCACTGAGCTGAGCCACTGAGTTGAGCCTCTGAGCTGAGCCACTGAGCTGAGCCTCTGAGTTGAGCCACTGAGCTGAGCCACCGCGCTGAGCCTCTGAGCTGAGCCACTGAGCTGAGCCACCGCGTTGAGCCACTGAGTTGAGCCACTGAGCTGAGCCACTGAGCTGAGCCACTGAGTTGAGCCTCTGAGTTGAGGCACTCAGCTGAGCCACTGCGCTGAGCCACTGAGTTGAGCCTCTGAGCTGAGCCACTGAGTTGAGCCACTGAGCTTAGCCACTGAGCTGAGCCACTGAGCAGAGCCACTGAGTTGAGCCACTGAGCTTAGCCACTGAGCTGAGCCACTGAGCTGAGCCACTGAGCTGAGCCACTGAGCTGAGCCACTGAGCTGAGGCACTCAGCTGAGCCACTGCGCTGAGCCACTGAGTTGAGCCACTGAGCTGAGCCACTGAGCAGAGCCACTGAGTTGAGCCACTGAGCTTAGCCACTGAGCTGAGCCACTGAGCTGAGGCACTCAGCTGAGCCACTGAGTTGAGCCACTGCGCTGAGCCACTGAGTTGAGCCACTGAGCTTAGCCACTGAGCTGAGCCACTGAGCTGAGGCACTCAGCTGAGCCACTGCGCTGAGCCACTGAGCTGAGGCACTCAGCTGAGCCACTGCGCTGAGCCACTGAGTTGAGCCACTGAGCTGAGCCACTGAGCTGAGCCACTGAGTTGAGCCTCTGAGTTGAGCCACTGAGTTGAGCCACTGAGTTGAGCCTCTGAGCTGAGCCACTGAGCTGAGCCACTGACTTGAGCCTCTGAGTTGAGCCACTGAGCTGAGCCACCGCGCTGAGCCTCTGAGTTGAGCCACTGAGCTGAGCCTCTGAGCTGAGCCACTGAGCAGAGCCACTGAGCTGAGCCACTGAGTTGAGCCTCTGAGCTGAGCCACTGAGCAGAGCCACTGAGCTGAGCCACTGAGTTGAGCCTCTGAGCTGAGCCTCTGAGCTGAGCCACTGAGCAGAGCCACTGAGCTGAGCCACTGAGTTGAGCCACTGAGCTGAGCCACTGAGTTGAGCCTCTGAGCTGAGCCACTGAGCTGATCCACTGACTTGAGCCTCTGAGTTGAGCCACTGAGCTGAGCCACCGCGCTGAGCCTCTGAGTTGAGCCACTGAGCTAAGCCTCTGAGCTGAGCCACTGAGCAGAGCCACTGAGCTGAGCCACTGAGCTGAGCCTCTGAGCTGAGCCACTGAGCTGAGCCACTGAGCTGAGCCACTGAGTTGAGCCTCTGAGCTGAGCCACTGAGCTGAGCCACTGAGCAGAGCCACTGAGTTGAGCCTCTGAGCTGAGCCACTGAGTTGAGCCTCTGAGTTGAGCCTCTGAGCTGAGCCACCGCGCTGAGCCTCTGAGCTGAACCACTGAGCAGAGCCACTGAGCTGAGCCACTGAGTTGAGCCTCTGAGCTGAGCCACTGAGCAGAGCCACTGAGCTGAGCCACTGAGTTGAGCCTCTGAGCTGAGCCACTGAGTTGAGCCACTGAGCTGAGCCACTGAGCTGAGCCACTGAGCAGAGCCACTGAGCTGAGGCACTCAGCTGAGCCACTGAGCTGAGCCTCTGAGTTGAGCCACTGAGCTGAGCCTCTGAGCTGAGCCACTGAGCAGAGCCACTGAGCTGAGCCACTGAGTTGAGCCTCAGAGCTGAGCCACTGAGCTGAGCCACTGAGCTGAGCCACCGCGCTGAGCCACTGAGTTGAGCCTCTGAGCTGAGCCACCGCGCTGAGCCACTGAGCTGAGCCACTAAGTTGAGCCTCTGAGCTGAGCCACTGAGCTGAGCCTCTGAGCTGAGCCACCGCGCTGAGCCACTGAGCTGAGCCACTGAGTTGAGCCTCTGAGCTGAGCCACTGAGCTGAGCCACTGCGCTGAGCCACTGAGTTGAGCCTCTGAGCTGAGCCACCGCGCTGAGCCACTGAGCTGAGCCACTGAGTTGAGCCTCTGAGCTGAGCCACTGAGTTGAGCCTCTGAGCTGAGCCACTGAGCTGAGCCACTGACTTGAGCCTCTGAGTTGAGCCACTGAGCTGAGCCACCGCGCTGAGCCTCTGAGCTGAGCCACTGAGCAGAGCCACTGAGCTGAGCCACTGAGTTGAGCCTCTGAGCTGAGCCACTGAGCTGAGCCACCGCGCTGAGCCACTGAGTTGAGCCTCTGAGCTGAGCCACCGCGCTGAGCCACTGAGCTGAGCCACTGAGCTGAGCCTCTGAGCTGATCTACTGACCCCGCTAGCGCGATGAACAGAAGTGATCCTTAGGCGTCGAGCAGGATGTTTGAGTGGTGCTGCCCTCAAGTGAACGGTTTCCTAACTACTACATGTATATATATGCCAGAGTATAAGCTGTTGGTTCCTGGCCCACTTGACATGGTTGGGGCGGTCCCAATACAAGGTTCGGGTGAAGAAACCTTGAGATTTGGCTACAAATGAGCCTCAAATGCTCAAGTAATTTAGTTCGTAATCGAGACATGTACAATTGTGTTCCCGTTACGTGCTGAGTGGAACATTGTGTGCCTGGGGTGTTGATATGGGAATAAGGGTCCTCTCCATTGACCCCCCACCCCCACCCCCCCCCTGCCCCCGGCCCAACGCGCCAAGCGTGTGTCAGTTTCAGTTGTCTTCTGGTCTTACTCAATGCCCTCCCCCACCCCCTATACACCCCGCTTGGTTCATCCAACACCTGACTAACCCCCCCCCCCCCACCCCCGACGGTCCTCTCACGGCCCGCCGGGGGGGGGGGTAAGAAATCCAGACGACATCACGGACCTCAGGTGGGTGAATAAATGCCGTCAGGTGTCGCCACGTGCTGGGGTCTGTATGTCTGGATCTGGAACCCGGAGTCACGCCCCCCCCCCCGCACACACACACCGGCTACTCCCCCTCCCCCATAACCTTCCAGCCGCTCCCTGGCCGTCACCCCCCCCCCTCCTCGCCTGGAAGTGACTCCCATTCGGCCTGTCAGTGTCACTGATTGTTTCTCGTCACCCGATCTCAGGGTGGTGACACCGGATTCGGATTCAGGATTCTGGTCCTGTCGATCCAGAACGAGTCCTGCACCTTTGTCATGGAGAGGAGGAAGGCGTCATCATCCACCCCCCCCCCTCCCCTTCTCTCTCCGTTTGAAAAGGACAAATTTAAAATTGTCTCTCCAGTTAATGAGGGTATTTAAACTCCCTTCACCCTCTCCAATGGGTTTTGTGCACATGCAGGTCAAATTGGGCCAGGACACCTTCTTGGACAATGATATAGTGTTGGATGAAACTTTAAACCCCAGATGCAGGTGTCAGGGTTCGAACCTACGACCTTTTCACATGCAGCTCGCCCGCTTGAGTTTAGGAGTTGATATAATCGCGCCTAAACCTAGACCCGAGACTCACACCAGATTCACGGTGCGAGGTTCGAATCCGGTACCAGTCAGCCTGCAGCTGAGCGCTCCACCACAGGCTGATATAAGCCAGCAGGACGCGTGGTCGGTGCATAAACTCCGGGACGCGCTGATCCCGATGATAAGCGCCCCCTACCGGTGACCTCGTGCCCCGTGACCTCTACGCTATCAACACCAGACCCGCTGACTCCCATCGCTCGATGTGCCACACAATAAAGCTAAAGTAAAGATTTCTTCCAGCGACGATAGGATTAAGACCGACCGACCGGTCACTATGACCTTGCCATATGACCTTGCCGCCATTTAATGCGCCATTAACGGCCCGCCAGGTCCACCAACAGACAGGTTCGTCTTACAAGACGAGAGCTACATAGCCGGGGTCGCGTGTGTAACGCAAACCGCGCAATTGCCATTAAACCCGCCGCCGCGCCCCCTACCGGGGAAGAGTCGGCATGAATCACACGTGTCACGTGTCTCAATCCAACATGGCGGACGATGCGCAGGCGCAGACGAGTGGTCAAAACAGACGGCGCGCCTTGAGTAAAGGTTTGGATGTCTGGTCTATCTCTGACCGGACACGGGGTGGTGGGCCCAGTTCCCAGTGTTATGTTGTGCGGCCCCATGCAGACACTTGGGGTCTAAATGGAGGTGATAATGTTTCCAGCCGCACATTAAGCGGGAGACAACGAGTCAGCAGCCATTACGCATGACTACTTTTACAAGTTGATCCGTATCGTCGAGGTCAAGGCAATAGCTAAATATTTTGGACATCTGTAAATTCGCGGATGAATTTACATAATATTATGGGTGGCCGGATATGTGTATTTTCTCCGGTAGCACATCTTGTCCGCTCCGCTGAGAGACACATGTGTTTCTTTCGGAAGAATTACCGTATTTCAACCAGAAGACACGTGGGTTTTTATCAGAAGAATCACCTGTTATTATCAGAAGAAATACGTTACATGGCGATGTGCATAGTTTGTGATGTGTTAACCACACGTCGTTTGGCGATTTGCATAGTTTGTAGTGTGTTAACCACACGCCGTATGGCGATGTGCGCAGTTTGTGATGTGTTAACCACACGCCGTATGGCGATGTGCATAGTTTGTGATGTGATAACCACACGTCGTATTTTTTTTTATAAACTTTATTTATGTTGCGAGGTTTTCAACAGCGAATACACATGTGAATGATTACCAACAGAACAGTTGTGAACTAAACGGATCAAAAATTCAAATTAATAACTATAACATAAGATACAAGTGAGAAAGGTCAACAAGTGGTTCTACAAAAAATGGTACATAACGACTAAAGCATAGTCCATAAACACAGGGCATGAATAAATGACCACAATATGACGAACATATAATTTAAACAACCCATACTTAACTCTCTTATTGGTGAAATATATCTGTTATTTACATAAATCGTCTGCAATATACCGGAAGAGGGATAAAAACACTGAGGAATTTTCTTCAGTGGAGAGTAAATTAGACCCGTGTAATAGGACATCACAAAGGATATTCAGCTCACATTTTGTAATAGGGTGCATGTTAAAATTATACGCTGCTAGAAATGCTACATCATTTAATAAGCGATCGCGAGGCTCCGAGAAGGCTGATCACTGAAGTAAAAAATGAAAATTGTCCTCGGATTGAGATAAGCAGTACTGACAGATGTTATTTTAGATGAACCCATAGTTATACCTGTGAGCGTTCAGTCCACTCAGACCCATACGCATTCTACCCTGATGGACGGCTTCAATATTTGAGTACATATCATGAAGGTTGTTGCGACAATAAAATAAGTTACTTTTGTAATTTAGCTTGAAGGAAGCAATGGACGGAGAATCCTTTATAATACCTGGCAATCCATTCCAGTAACGTATTGTTCGCCATAAGAAGCTGTTAATTGAGTATGCTTTCTTTAGACACGGGAGTAATAAATCATTCCTACTTCTGAGTGGATAGCGCGATACATTAGAGACTGGCGGAGGCACAAGGGATCTAAGATATTGTGGGGCAGGCCCGTTAACCATTTTATGCAATACACATGCGCTAAAATATTCTCTTCTTGAGCAGAGGGTCTGGGCACCGGCTTCCAGCAATAATCTGGTATGAGAGGTGGAGGAGTAGGCACGCGTCACACTGAGTAAAGATTGGCGCTGAATTTGTTCTAGTTTATTAGATTGACTCTTGGTAAGATTTCCGTGAAATACAGGAATGGCATACTCGAGTAAGGGTCTAGTGTGTGAAAACGTATGGCGATGTGCATAGTCTGTGATGTGATAACCACGCGCCGTATGGCGATGTGCATAGTCTGTGATGTGATAACCACACGCCGTATGGCGATGTGCATAGTTTGTGGTGTGATAACCACACGCCGTATGGCGATGTGCATAGTTTGTGGTGTGTTAACCACACGCCGTATGGCGATGTGCATAGTTTGTGATGTGATAACCACACGCCGTATGGCGACGTGCATAGTTTGTGATGTGATAACCACACGCCGTATGGCGATGTGCATAGTTTGTGGTGTGATAACCACACGCCGTATGGCGATGTGCATAGTTTGTGGTGTGATAACCACACGCCGTATGGCGATGTGCATAGTTTGTGGTGTGATAACCACACGCCGTCTGGCGATGTCCATAGTTTGTGGTGTGATAACCACACGCCGTATGGCGAAGTGCATAGTTTGTGGTGTGTTAACCACACGCCGTATGGCGATGTGTATAGTTTGTGATGTGATAACCACACGCCGTATGGCGATGTCCATAGTTTGTGGTGTGATAACCACACGTCGTATGGCGATGTGCATAGTTTGTGGTGTGTTAACCACACGCCGTATGGCGATGTGCATAGTTTGTGGTGTGATAACCACACGCCGTATGGCGATGTGCATAGTTTGTGGTGTGATAACCACATGCCGTATGGCGATGTGCATAGTTTGTGGTGTGATAACCACACGCCGTATGGCGATGTCCATAGTTTGTGGTGTGATAACCACACGCCGTATGGCGATGTGCATAGTTTGTGGTGTGATAACCATACGCCGTATGGCGATGTCCATAGTTTGTGGTGTGTTAACCACACGCCGTATGGCGATGTGCATAGTTTGTGGTGTGTTAACCACACGCCGTATGGCGACGTGTATAGTTTGTGATGTGATAACCACACGCCGTATGGCGATGTCCATAGTTTGTGGTGTGATAACCACACGTCGTATGGCGATGTGCATAGTTTGTGATGTGGTAACCACACGCCGTATGGCGATGTGCATAGTTTGTGGTGTGATAACCACACGCCGTGTGGCGATGTGCATAGTTTGTGGTGTGATAACCACATGCCGTATGGCGATGTGCATAGTTTGTGGTGTGATAACCACACGCCGTATGGCGATGTCCATAGTTTGTGGTGTGATAACCACACGCCGTATGGCGAAGTGCATAGTTTGTGGTGTGTTAACCACACGCCGTATGGCGATGTGCATAGTCTGTGATGTGATAACCACACGCAGTATGGCGATGTGCATAGTTTGTGGTGTGTTAACCACACGCCGTATGGCGATGTGTATAGTTTGTGATGTGATAACCACACGCCGCATGGCGATGTGCATAGTTTGTGATGTGATAACCACACGCCGTATGGCGATGTGCATAGTTTGTGATGTGATAACCACACGCCGTATGGCGATGTCCATAGTTTGTGGTGTGTTAACCACACGCCGTATGGCGATGTGCATAGTTTGTGATGTGATAACCACACACAGTATGGCGATGTGCATAGTTTGTGGTGTGTTAACCACACGCCGTATGGCGATGTGCATAGTTTGTGATGTGATAACCACACGCCGTATGGCGATGTGCATAGTTTGTGATGTGATAACCACACGCCGTATGGCGATGTGCATAGTTTGTGATGTGATAACCACACGCCGTATGGCGATGTCCATAGTTTGTGGTGTGTTAACCACACGCCGTATGGCGATGTGCATAGTTTGTGATGTGATAACCACACGCCGTATGGCGATGTGCATAGTTTGTGATGTGATAACCACATGCCGTAGGGAGATGTGCATAGTTTGTGGTGTGATAACCACACGCCGTATGGAGATGTGTCTAGTTTGTGATGTCATAACCACATGCCGTATGGCGATGTGCATAGTTTGTGGTGTGATAACCACACGCCGTATGGAGATGTGCATAGTTTGTGGTGTGATAACCACACGCCGTATGGAGATGTGCATAGTTTGTGGTGTGATAACCACACGCCGTATGGCGATGTGCATAGTTTGTGGTGTGATAACCACATGCCGTATGGCGATGTGCATAGTTTGTGCCCTGATAATCTGAGAAACCTTTTATGTATTCATTTATTTAGATCAACGACTTCTGAAAGTTGGGTGATGGGTGGGATAGGGGATTCCGTAGGGGCGGATCCAAAATATCCCTTTAGGCGGTGGCTTCCTCTACTAACTAGGACCGCCCCGATAGCTCAGTGGATTAGAGCGCTCGCATTGAGTGCCCTGGCCACCTGAAAGCATAACGGCACGTGGATCGGTGGTTCGAGCCCCGATGTGGCCATGTCTGTGTGGTCGCAGGATAAATAAAGATCCCATATCCTTCTTTGCAAAGAGTAGGGGTTACCCCCGGGGACATGACTCCACTCTCTCCCATCTTCTCCCATTGACGCGATATGACCAGAAATCGTTAAAGCGTATACGTATAATATACAATATAAACCAACCACCTCCACAAACTGGCAGGGCGGATCTCCCAGAAAGGGCTGGGGGAGAAGCGGGAGGGAGGGGGTTGGGGTAGAATTGGGGGGGTTCGGATGCCATGACCCGTCCACCCTCCCTCCACCCCAGCCCCCAATCCACCCCAACCCCCGCACGCGCTGGCACCATCACTGCGTATGATTATGCGACACAATATGCCTACGGGCCTAAACCACTTTAGCGTAGAGCGGTGGACGGACTGTTTCAACACATGATAAAGTGACGCCACGACGCTGTACGTTAGAATGGCGATACCTCTGGGTGGTCCCCCTAGCGGGCGGAGAATGCGCCACTGCCGCCCCCTGGTGGGACAATCCAGAGGGCGCCAGCCTCTGGCCCGGACCACGCGGGGCGTCGGGAGGTTTTGTTTTGCAGATGTGAGGCATAAAAGCCAAAGTAAATTAGGCAGAAAAATGACGTGAATGAAAGTCATAAACACAAAAGTGGTTCTGTTCTTCTGGGGTTTTTTTCTCAGCCCTCTCTCCGCTGTAATAAATTCTATGGTGTGTGGTGCTGTTTTATCAACTGCGGACAAACCGCACCCAACGAGCCAGTGATGGTTTGATAAGCCCTTGCAATGGGGCCTGGCTGGCGTGGAGGGGGGGGGGTGGAGCCAGGCATGGGGCTGGACTGGCAGGCGCTGGCGGGAGGTGGGGGAGGGGCGGGGGGGGTGGAGGGCAGCAGAGGGGAGGCAGGTGGGCAGGTGTTGGGGGGGAAGGGTGATATACAGCTGACTGGGATGGGGTGGGTGGTGTGGCGGCGATGGTGGTGGCGGCACTGGTTGGGGAGGGATGGGAGGGGGTGAAGGGGATGGTATGGGAGTGGGTGGGGGGATGGTATATGGGGTGGGAGGGGGATGGGGTGGGAGGGGATAGGAGAGGCAGGGGGGCGAATGGCCGAGACGTCAGCTTAACATGACCCTGTTAACATGCGAGCGAATGTCCGAGTCAGTTAATGCTGACGATTGCCAACACTGCTCGTTAGACGAGTGAGGGGGTTCGTGGAGGGGAGGCGTGGAGGGTGGAGGAAGCGGGGGGCGAGTGGGGGGGACGCTACGCTGGCGATGTTGGAAGTGAGTGGGACCGGAGGCAGGACGATTCATAGAGGGCGGTTCTGCTGGGAGGTGGGAGGAGGCCGGGGGAATGGGGGGAGGGGGGGAAAGATTGCTTGGGCGTAGGCACTCGGCGGCAGACTGGCTACCTGGGGAGAGCCTGCGCGTGTGTGTGTGGCTGATGGAGGGTGAGGGCCCAGTCGGGGGGAGAGGTGGGGGTAGTGCGGTGGAAGGTGGGAGTGGAAAGGGGGGCAATAGGTACGGTCCTGGGGGTTAAGCAATGGTGACGGCAAATATAAAGGGCGCCGGGGAAGGGCCTGGGATTAATGGGGCGGGAGGGGGGGGGGGGGTAGAGCAAGGGTCGGGGAGGGGGAGGGGGCGGGGTTGGGAGGGAAGGAGGGGGAGGGGCTGGGAGGGTAGGGCTCGCCGGGAGTCAGAGCGATCAGTGAGAGGTCATATTGTGACACGGGAAAACTTTCAACAGGTTCCCGTACCAGGGTCGGCCGTGCGATAAGCGCCCTCTACCGGGAGACTGACGAGGGCTGGCGGTGCAGCGCCTTTTTTCCCCGAATTAAAACATGATTAAATACTAATGCGCCTTTCATCGGCGCGGTCCCTCCCAGCGCAAATGACGCCCCAACCCCTCC